>JAWDGP010002185.1:1125000-1140000 GCA_033675545.1 Elysia crispata | reverse complement strand
GAAGGCTTCCACGTAGACCTGTTTTACACGAAGCGAGCCATGAATATTAATTTGTAAACTAACACAAGTCATATTAAATGCGACGGCATGTTCGAAATATCATATCTATTTTTTTATTCTCTGACTTGTTGAGTTATTTATCTTTATACCAGTCTTTCTATCTATTTATTCATCTCCCACTATCTCTTGCTTGGACAGTCTCACGATAACCACGCCTTCCTCTCCCACCCGCAAAACTCTTTGTCGCGCTACCGTTTAGATTTGTTGTCCGCATGGGCCGGCAATGCCAATTACATTCGACAGAACGTTGACCTGATTTATAGAGCGCACCTGAAAAGAAAAACCCTGTAGAATGTTAGATCTAACCAGAGATAGACTCACAAGAGAAATAAGCACATAGGCTATAGAGATTGAAAAATAGAGGCTTTGCATTTTTTTAATGGCTGACATGCCACGCACTCAGATTTTTTTTTCAATGCCTAAGCACGTATTTATAATCTTAAAATGACTTTGCATCGGCTAGACATTGATTTATAAAGGGCTTATATCTAATTCAACGTGCTTGCCAGAGTGCAGGATGGAGAGAACAACGATCCTGCCTTCTTGTAATCAGACGGGAATGTTAAAAAAAATCCTCTCTTTTTTAGAGAGACTTCACTTTGAGCAAACAATGCTCTTGACCCAGTGTTTAACAACCATGGATGTCAACGCTTATCTAACCGGGTCACTTGCCAGGCTGCGAGAGTTTGAAATGCATATTAAGCAGTTATTTGAAAGTACTGATAGACACGGGCTCTTCTTTTTTCGAGAAGTCCATATTCCCTCTCTCAGAATGTAGGCTATGCGGTCGCGCTTTTTTTTTAAAAATTAAATTATTTCGTATGCTAGATTATTAATTGAGCAGCGATATGCAAGAACTTTAACTTTGTCCAAAGCGCATACTTATATTTATTAAATAAAATAAAAGTAGATAGCTATAATTGCATGAAGTGGTACAAGTGAATCAAATTCAGCTTACAATTGAATTGATTCGGTAGACCTACTTATTGTCCTATAATCAGGAAGAGTTTGTTCAGAATATTATTTGTAGAAAATATTAGATGGAGCAGAAGCGACTCTGTGCATAAAAAAAGGGGGGTGGAGAGAGAGAGAGAGAGAGAGAGAGAGAGAGAGAGAGAGAGAGAGAGAGAGAGAGAGAGAGAGAGAGTAAATAGTTGAAATTACATGAAATAATACAAGTGATGTCTTAACAATTGTGGAAGTGGGAGTGGAAGTAGTGGCAGCAGCAGCAGCAGTAGTAGTAGTAGTAGTAGTAGCAGCAGCAGCAGCAGCCTAATAGTACAGGAAATAAGAGAAATAGTTTTAGTTGTATATGTGACACGGTAAATAGTATCAGTGATAATAGTGGCAGAAACATTATAATTGTGTTATTAGTAGAAGTAGTAAGATGTTCGTTGTAGTAGTAACATTAGAAGTAGTTAAATGTTCATTGCAGATTTTGCGCGCATACGAATTCGTTTATTGCAACTATCAGCCAGCGTCAGCCTCTTTCCCTGTCTCCTATAATTTACCGTAACCTAGCGCCATAAAAACTTGGTATAGCTCGGACACGCTCTTACTTCGCTTATCAGCAAGACACATTTTGTTCGCAAAATATACTGTGCCTCTATTTTACTTTCCGAGGTATTTGAATTTAGCGAGTGTTCATCTACGTGCTACTACTTATTTAGTTAATTGCGAACCTTCTCAGTTATAATACTCACTGTGAAAGCATGTTTTTTTTTTTTTTAACCGACTTGTAAATTTTTAATGGCCTTAAAAAAAACAAAATAACAAAGAGAGAAAGTCTTGATCTTTCAGTTTCAGAAGAATGTAGCGGGTTTGTTTTCCCAGGCCGTTTCTCACAATTTAACTTAAACACCCCGTCGGGCAGGGCGAAACTGACGAAATAAGGTTCTATAAAGAGCTATCGGCAGTGCGAACAAGGTCCTGACTCGAGTGGGGAGCGGGAATTTGAAATGGAAGGCTGATTCGCGCCAAGTCCTCACTTTAAACTGAATCATTGAATGGGTGAAAATAATTGTTTGGACGCGTCATCTAATTTTCTCCGCAAATAAGTTGCCCAATTATACACAAGGCTCTTTACTATCGCTGCACAACTCCTAATACTAGCATAATAATAAATTATTATGATATTAATTTGCCATATATATATATATATATATATATATATATATATATATATATATATATATATATATATATATTTAAAATATGCGAGGCGATGAAACCTGTTTTCAGAACGTAACATAATAAGTTTTGTAGAAATCGAATATTTGTTTCCTTTTTTTTTGAAAGTATATTTACGAAACGATAATTCATGCTAAATGAAATAATACTTTGTAAAGCTGGGATAACTTGTTTTAGACGGTCAAGAAAGAGATGTGAAAATGGCGCCTTTCATTTTTTTTTTCTCCTCCATCTGTCGTCAACTGTGGATCGTCAGTTTATCATTATTCTCTGCCTGCAAATGGTGAGCGTACAGAAGATCAAAGCATTGATTTATTCCTTTTCCCGAAATACTCGCTCATTCGATCTAAGTTAAAGGCCATTCCAACGACTTACAATTATAATTATCATTGCGATCGATTTCATCAAAGTATACCTTAGTTCTGGATTCTTAAGTTGGGCATTAACTTAAAAAATATTGATTTTTGAAAGCCGCAAGCTACCACAGTTCGTGCTTCTATCCTTCTTTGTTTCGCCTTTCTTTGAGGGAACCAATTTCACAATCTGCTCATTGATCTCATGTCCTGCATATGTATATGAGGACCATTAGAAAATGAGCCGCTTTTGTTGTGGAATCGTTGTTCGAACCTTTAGTTTTGTTAAACCGAATTTTTCAAAAGAACTTGTTTAATCGTTGCATGTTTATTCTTTTTTTCCTGTGGCATTCCGACCAATTTAAATTCCCTCTCAGCAACTCGAGTGCCTCGCCAATATTACAATGGAAACTAAATGAGAAATTTCACGATTCATCATGAGAAAGTGTAATATAACTGTTTTCATCAATGCGCAATGTTATGAGATCCTAACGAAATGTTTAAAATCAACATTATTTATTTGAAGATCGCAGTGATATGGTATAATGTCAAATTATTTGGGACGGTGTTGCTCATTTTACTCCTTACTAGAATGGAATTATACTACATATAAACTCTTTATCTGATATTCTGCTCGCTTTTTTATATTATTCTAGTTATAGATATTAACTTCAAGAGGAATCACATTCAAATCAGCTTAAATTATAGCTGGCTCTTTTGATTCACAGCTATGGCAATAGATATGCTCAACAATTTTTCAGCCTCGCATGATGTGTGATTAAAATTGTAGAGGAGGATCATCGCCAAATGAAAGCGTTATAGATCAACGTCCAGTCTTGGCCACTTTGACAATGTAGGAATATTAAAAAAATATAAATCTAAACATGTTATGAAAATAAGAAAAAATGCCATAGTCATGCCGAGAGTGCGACAGGTGGGCAAACTACTGTAGTGTGTGGTGACTCAACTATGGAAACCGTATCTGACTTACGATAAGATCTGGCATTCGCGTAGTCACATCTATACATTTATCATAACAGGTAGGATATATACATGTACTTACTCTGTCGTTTGCTGAGAAAGGATATTTCTGTACGTATGTCTGTTCACTGGTCAGATAGGACGTCCATGTAATCACATCTGCCCACTGCTTACATTGGGCATGCATGCATGCATGCGTCTGCCCTCTGCCTACATTGGAAATTCATAAATACACGTATCAGATAGGACTCATGACTGACCACCGCTAGCACCAGACATTCATGTTCACGCGTCTGTCTACTAATCAGACAAGACTCATGACAGACAGCTGCAATGAGCAGACATTCAACAATCGTGTACACGGGCTTGTCACTGATAAGATGAGACATTCATGTACTCATGTCTGACCACTGCTATGACCAGAAATTCATGTACTCATGTTTAGCCACTGCAATTACCAGAAATTCATGTACTCATGTCTGACCACTCCTATGACCAGAAATTCATGTACTCATGTCTGACCACTGCTATGACCAGAAATTCATGTATTTATGTCTGACCACTGCTATGACCAGAAATTCATGTTCTCATGTCTGACCACTGCATGCACTCATGTCTGACCACTGCATGTACTCATGTCTGACCACTGCTATGACCAGAAATTCATGTATTTATGTCTGACAACCACTATGACCAGAAATTCATGTACTCATGTCTGACCACTGCTATGACCAGAAATTCATGTATTTATGTCTGACAACCACTATGATCAGAAATCCATGTACTCGTATCTGACCGCTGCTATGACCCGAAATTCATGTATTCATGTCTGACCACTGCTATAACCAGAAATTCAAGTATTCATGTCTGACCACTGCTATGACCAGAAATTCATGTTCTCATGTCTGACCACTGCATGTACTCATGTCTGACCACTGCATGTACTCATGTCTGACCACTGCTATGACCAGAAATTCATGTATTTATGTCTGACAACCACTATGATCAGAAATTCATGTACTCGTATCTGACCACTGCTATGACCAGAAATTCATGTATTTATGTCTGACAACCACTATGATCAGAAATTCATGTACTCGTATCTGACCACTGCTATGACCAGAAATTCATGTATTTATGTCTGACAACCACTATGATCAGAAATTCATGTACTCGTATCTGACCACTGCTATGACCAGAAATTCATGTATTTATGTCTGACAACCACTATGATCAGAAATTCATGTACTCGTATCTGACCGCTGCTATGACCCGAAATTCATGTATTCATGTCTGACCACTGCTATGACTAGAAATTCATGCACCCATGTCTGACCACTGGACTCTCGTTTGACCACTTATTAGGTTGGCCTTTTATGTATCACGTCTGACTACTGATGGGAGGAAGCACATGCTCACGTGTTTATTTGTCCATAATTAGAGTGATCACAAAGGGCATTCATCTTCATAGTTTTTACGACTGATCAGATGGAAATTAATTTAACCATGTTTGATAATTGATTAGAATGGCATTACTCTGCATCCCATGACAAAAGGTGCTAAAATGTGGTCCATTTGATTTTCGACCGACTCACTTCGTCTCGTCAATAATCTTTTGCCCGACGGAGGTTTGTGTGTCATTCTATGGTTTTTAGTGCAATGACCATGTAAGTCAACCAAACGAAGCTGACATTCTAGGTAAATAATCTTTTCAGCTTTGCCATGAAATAGGAAAGTGGCGAGGTATTATATCTTTACATTTGTAAGTCAGTTAGGAGTGCCTTATTTATATCCAAAAATGAAACACATCAATATGTAGAAATTATGCGGTTTGGACTATGGTGAGTGTATTCAAATAAATCCACACGGCTAACTATGATAACATTGGGGTGTTGTTATGGCCCTCATAATTATTTTTCTATGAATATTAAATGTGATTGTGAGATTGTGAGCAATTGTATATCATGGAGAGAGATCCAGCTGAAACCAAAATTGGGCTCACTTTTTCTGCCCTTGGGCTGAAAACCTTCCACTCACTGATGTAAACAAAATAAAGGTGACGCACGGTGAACAGAGCTAGGGAACAATGTACACAACAGCACCATTCCACCACTCCTTCTCCCCCTTTATATCCGCACCCCCCAATTTCTCTCTCTCTCTCTTTCTCTCTCTCTCTCTCTCTCTCTCTCTCTCTCTCTCTCTCTCTCTCTCTCTCTCTCTCTCTCTCTCTCTCTCTCTCTCTCTCTCTCTCTCTCTCTCTCTCTCTCTCTCTCTCTCTCTCTCTCTCTCTCTCTCTCTCTTTCTCTCTCTCGCTAGCTAGCTATATTTACCTAGTTCTCTGTCTCTTGCAGTTATGAACATACACACATTGACCTTTTTTCATTTTGCGCTAAACGTGCGGTACAAAGGTTTATAGGGATGGCATGGATCTAGAAGAAACGAGATTTTTTTTTTTATTCTTGTTTTGATTCGGCTTGAATTTCAGATATCCCAAATGCGTCGCCCATGCAAAACAGTTTTGCATATCACAATCTTTCGCCTGAACATACAGGTCAAGATGGTTAAGTTATGAGAACGAAGAAAGAAAACGCCGCGTATGAATCTTGTTTTTCCACCTGCATTTTGAATAAAATTAATTCATGCACGTCCGGTTGCCTAGCACAAAATATTTTCAAGGTGTACTGGCTTCAAATCCATTTCTAGCGCAGCAACATAATTAAAAGCACCGGCTTTATCATAAGATTTATGATTCGAGTTTATGGAAGGAACCTTGTAGGTTTCAAACTGTGATTACTGTCTCGTAATCGACAAGCAAACCTCAAGCACTGAAATCTAGGCAGATAAGTACAAGCCTCTGCATAATTAATCTTTCACTTCAGCTGCAGGGCATAATAGAAGATTCACACTCTTGTTGCAATGAGACTTGTATGTGCGTCAATCTAAACTCTAAAATAGCTGGCATTTTACATATTATTTATGCAAGTTGAAGGGCTTCTTTTCAAAGTAACAACGATAAACATTTTAAGCCAGGTGAGAATGAAGTCCCCGTTAATTTTATATATAACAAACAAACAAAAAATTATAGTAGTATAAGGGCAT
Source organism: Elysia crispata (assembly GCA_033675545.1). Classification (NCBI taxonomy): domain Eukaryota; kingdom Metazoa; phylum Mollusca; class Gastropoda; family Plakobranchidae; genus Elysia; species Elysia crispata. The sequence goes on along the minus strand of JAWDGP010002185.1, from coordinate 1,133,317 downwards.
AAAGTAGCAGAAGCAAGGAGGATAGAGGATGAGGGAGAGTGACGTAGAGCCAGAATAAGAAAAGGACAGTCACTGAAAAGGAGAGTGAAGATTGGATGAGAAGGAACGATAGATCCAATGACAATGATAGCGGGCAGGATATTATGATTATTTTTGTTTCTTCACCATTGTAAACATCGGAAACATGGTTCCTTTTCTCCTTTCCTATCCGTATGTCGAGCAGACACTCTCTGAAGGAGGGTAGGGGTGGCCTCTTATTATGCATTATGCTCCATTGCACATGGTTTTTTTTCCCTTCAACCTTAAAGTACGATGGGGTGTGTCTTGAACATCTAGCTCATAATCTGAATCTGAATTATGCCTCGAACAGACACTCGAATTGAATTGTCATGGATATTCAGATATTCATATATACATAAATATGTTTTGGATATTGTGAGAGAATTTTCAATTAAAACCATCTATATGCGTTTTGAATAAAACGAAGAAAAAAAATTGTTAAAAACCACGAATGTGTACCAGCATTAACTGGTTTTTAGATTTTTAAAGGCCTTTACCTTAGTTTGTAGGAAGGAGTCGCGACATCTTGTAAAATGTGACCGAAATTACTTATATTTGGGGCAATGGTTCAAGGCATTTCTAAAAGTATATGTACACACTGTCTCGCTAAGACTACTCTGAAACTGCATGTCCATCTGGAGTAAAAGAATGCGAAGGTCACGAGATTGATGGACATGCCAACCGCCAGGAATGTTTTCAGGAGAAGACATTTAGTTCGAACTGATGTACCATTGAAGCAAAGAATTAATAGGAGTATTTACATTGGCCATTTCAAACTTGAGTTTATAAATTTACACTTTGAAAAACCCGTCTTACCCAAGTCATTCAAGTAATGAAATTTCAGAAACTCCGCTTTTGGTCTTTGTTTTTTCCTATTTGTCCTTGAACCTTTTATGGCGGCTGTTTTCCTTCTGCAATACCCATTTGTATTCCAAATGAATATGAGTCATCCTGACTTTAATACACTCTTTTGTTCTATCTAAATCTTTTCGTCTTCAGAGTGTTTAAAGCTTTTTCACAAGGCGCTTCACAGCTTCATTTAGAAATAAACAAAAATTCATGTTATTGCTTTATTTCTTTGTGCTTTATTATCGTAACATTCATTTTTTAATATACTAGTACTGCTACTACTACTACTACTACTACTACTACTACTTCTACTACTACTACTACTACTACTACTACTACTACTACTACTACTACTACTACTACTACTACTACTACTACTGCTGCTGCTGCTGCTGCTGCTGCTGCTGTTGCTGCTACTACGACTACGACTACGACTACTGTTGCTGTTGCTGCTGCTGCTGCTGCTACTACTACTACTACTACTACTACTACTACTACTACTACTACTACTACTACTACTACTACTACTACTACTACTACTACAACTACTACTACTTCTATTATTATTATTATTATTATTATTATTATTATTATTATTATTATTATTATTATTATTATTATTATTATTATTATTATTTTATGATTATCATTATCGTTATTACTTGAGCAGTAAAACCTAGAATATTATTCTAAGCACACACTTTAATCTTCTAAGGAGCATGATTTTATGAAAGTTGTGTATCAGAGCGCTTATTCCTTTCAGCTTCACTCTGAATCTGAGCACAAGTTGTGTTTTTTGACAGTCTCCCAGTTCTATCACCAGTACCGTAATATACATTTTAGGTTTAAAAAGGGGGTGAGAGGAGTGTAAACATACTGGTATCTTTTGTTTTCTCAACTTGTTTATTTTTTATGTTATGCAAGTTTAAACAATATTTTTACTTGTCTTTCAGGGGGATCTGAAACACAGTCAGTTTGTGATCTTGACACTTCATGACTTAGGATGCAACCGTGAGTTAACATGAAAGCCATTTGTCTCTAGATTTGCATCGTGTCAAAATGACGAGATATTTGAATAGCTCGTATGTTCATCTCGCAATTGATATCAAGCTTAAATAGCTTTTGTATCTTAATATATTAATGAGTCCTCCATAGCTGTTTTTACCAGCTCGAATGATAGGGACACCGTTATGTATATCCCTTTTTTATTTTATTTTGTGAATATTTCCTCTGAATCCTCTGTTTGCTCAGTTAATAAAAAAATTAAACAACAAACGAACTTATAAAAATACTGCACCCTTCATTTTTTGTGATCTGTGATACCCATTGTTAGGTCTTTAAAAAAACACACGTTGTTTGATCTTCTCTGCCACTGTGGTGTCCAGATTCCATGTGGCTCAATTTCCTCTCGAACCCGTCCATGGAGGAGATCAACCGGCGAGGGGCCTTCATCCATGTGGACGTGCCGGGGCAGGAGGACGAAGCTCCAGACCTACCAGCCGAGTGAGTATAACTGGACCACCCGAGCTTGTCTTGGTTCAGGTGATAGCATGCCGCTTACTTTCTCTCTCTCTCTCTCTCTCTCTCTCTCTCTCTCTCTCTCTCTCTCTCTCTCTCTCTCTCTCTCTCTCTCTCTCTCTCTCTCTCTCTCTCTCTCTCTCTCTCACACACACCCTCTCTCTCTCTCACACACACACACACACTCTCTCTCTCTCTCACACACACACACTCTCTCTCTGACACACACACACACACTCTCTCTCTCTCTCTCTCTCTCTCTCTCTCTCTCTCTCTCTCTCTCTCTCTCTCTCTCTCACTCTCTCTGTTTTTCGTTTTCTCTCTCTCTCCTCCCTGTTCTTTGTCCTTGCTTAAAATGTCAATTACATGGCAGTATATTTGTGGGCTGCCAGAATTACTGCTTCGCCCATTCTTGGTTTTTAAAACGGACTGAGTCCCTCACCATTTCTTCAGAATTCCCTGTTATGAAAAGATATTTTCTTGGATTTTTAGATTCCTGTTGTTTTTTTTTTTTTTTCTTTTTATCAAAAATTGGGAATTAGCCTGCACTTTGCTTTTTTGTTTTTATTTCTTCACTTTGTTTGAAAGTATAGAACTCTCAGTCTGCACTCAAGTGAAATTTTGATCAATCAAAAATACTTGAAATATATAAATATAAGTGTTTGCATTAAGACGTGTCAACTGAGAGCTAAATGGCATATTATTTAGGATAAATATCTGTGTCTTAACTCCCAGCAATGAGTAAATAATTTTTAGAGTAAATACCTATACTATGAAGCTGCCACCGATATTAATATGTCAAAGTACGATGCAAAGGTCAAGATATAGTGATAGCTTATAGTTTGAATTTTAATTATAAATTGACTTAGACATGGCATTCATTATCATTTGCCTTTTTTGAAATTTTTGTATAGCCTTGTGATTATTTGCTGAATGTTAGGTGTGATCATGATGGTTGTTTTAAATGAAGATATGTGTATAGTTAATCTTCCTTTCACTTTTTATCACTTTTATTTCATCATTAATTTGTTTTATTCTTGCCTCTTTTCTATGATCATATTTATTTTCAATGGATAAGTTTCAATTGTAAGACAAAACGTCCTATCTAACGTACCTTCTTTTAAACAACCAAACAGGTTTTCGTGTCACGAATTCTAATTTCAATTAAAAACCAAAAGCAAGCGGAGAGTGATTTCTATGTATAGCATTTAATTATTCAACTAATGACTGAATAGTCGACCAAGCTATTTTATGGTTCAGTGGAATGATTTATATTACTGATTGCCATTGGTAGCTTCCTGGAGAGAGGTTTTGTTTTCGATACGGTCTACGTTGAAGATCTTGATTGGGTCAGACGTTCACCATCTTTCATATATAATGAAACGATATATTTAAGGATGAAACATTAAGGATTTTTTTTTAAATATTGTTAAAATTCTGTGAAAATTTCAATAAAACCTAGTTGTAAGGTGGCCATTCTGAGAGTTGGTGAGATGGCTCCCAGCAATGTTATTTTTTTTTGTATTTCAATGTGTCTGGTTCTAGGAGAGAAACAAATTAACCCCACTAACCTTTAATTGCTCAGATTGGAAAAACTTGTTCTTTTATTTATACCCAGCACAGAGATACACGAAATGAAAGCAGGATCTGAATATTTGGGTTTACTGGGATACTTTTCAAATTAAATTCTATTCTTGCAATTCTATGCATTTGCCTTACTTTACATTTAAATACTTTTTCCTGTCGGTTTTGTTTACCAAACGATTTGTTTTGTTATATCAGCAGATATCAAAGCGAATGAAGAAATGAATGAGCATGTTATTCTTTCACACATTTTGAGGGAAATAAATCGTGTTTTCTTCTTTTTGGAAGAAATTGTAACGCTGGTCACGTATTATTTTTCTCCTGACGCCCACAGTGGCAAAACTATGACTATTTTCTTTTTGGTAACAATTCCAATAAGCACAGTAGAGAAATAAATCACCAATCTTTAGACGCGTGGAAAATTATTGATGAAGTCGTGATGTTTGGAAATTGTATTCCACACATGGTTCTAGTTGTGTTTTTATTCCTCCCCATGTTCTTGCTGCGACAGATATCCACCCAAATGCAAGTCAGGGTTGAGCGTGTGGTAAACGACTTGTCCTAATTAAAGCTGTCATGATCGTACCAACCACTAGTTTTAGTTTTATCATTTTATTGATGTCTTGACTGGCTGTTCAAATGGCGCCACTTTTTTGCAGGTTTTGTTTTTGTTTTTAATTTTTTTTTTCTTGTGAATTTTTATTTGTTTTGGTATTGGATAGCTTTAATCGTGGATTTTTTGCTTTTAACTTCATTGTTGGCTTTACGCGGACTAACACGTCAATGGTTTCGATGTGGTTGATCACACAGTTATCTCTTCTCCTTGGTCTATAATCTGTAATTTTCTTATTTACTTCAATCAGCCGTGCATGTTTTGTTCTCATCATTTTGCATGCTGTTGGAGCCCATATTTGTAATGGCAGTAAACATTAAATTTAACTGACTGCATGCTTTGAGAAACACCGATATGAAAGGAAGGCATAAAACCCACAGTTTAGTGAAGATTTCGTTTGTTTAAAAAAAAAAAAGGATGGTATTCTGTCGTATTATATCCATGTTATATTCCAATTAGATCGAAACGTATAGATTTTATTTTTTTTTTCCTTTTCTTTTTATTTTTCCTACACACAACTAACTGTATACCATCTTAGGGTGCGATCTGCGCTCTTGCGTAGTGTTGCTTCGGTTTAAATTCAAATTGCGCCATAGTCGATGTATGAACTTCAATCTTTTCATTCTAAATACATACAAGTTGGTTCAAATAGCACAGCTGTTATGCCTTTTCTCGAATTGAAAACTTTTTAGCATTAAGTGCATGTGATTTATATATTTCTTTGGCTTGATTTGATTCAAAGGCAAGGCAATTAAGTTCCTTCATATTGTTCTCTATACACTTGTTAGATATCACCTGTCCTTTCAGGATAATGCCTTATACACATATCCCTGGAGAGGAAAAAGAAAGGAAACTTCTTCTATTGATGTGAAGTTCGTCAAAAAAATTGTTCGTGGCTTCTATTACTAAGTTGAACACATCTTTTTGAGTTGTTTTTTTATGTGATGTATTCTTCCTTTTTGGCTGTTGATAACTTTAGGCGAGTATACTGTGTTGTAAGCAAACTCGTTATTGTTTTGGGCACTTCCCCACATCTTCAAGTCGTACATATATTTTCAGTTGCCTTGGGGAAGTACAAGGTTACCGGATCAGTTCATCTGGCTCATTGCTAGTCGAAACACCGCAAAGATATGTCTTAAGAGAAGTAAGATTTACTATAGATACCGTCACATAATCTTGGTTAAAGTAACGTCTAGATAGAAACTTTGATAAAAGTATCGGTCCAACTTTCAAAGCGACAAACACTGGCTTCCAGTCATAATTAGGTACAGCTTGGGCTAGGGCAAGGCACGTCGCTGAGTACTTTATCTTTAACGTTAATGCTTTGAATTTAAAGCCTTCAAAGTGTGTTGAACATAATTGCGCTTTGTTCAATATAGAAATATTGGCTCATTGCCAGTCGAAACACCGCAAAGATATGTCTTAAGAGAAGTAAGATTTACTATAGAATACCGTCACATAATCTTGGTTAAAGTAACGTCTAGATAGAAACTTTGATAAAAGTATCGGTCCAACTTTCAAAGCGACAAACACTGGCTTCCAGTCATAATTAGGTACAGCTTGGGCTAGGGCAAGGCACGTCGCTGAGTACTTTATCTTTAACGTTAATGTTTTGAATTTAAAACCTTCAAAGTGTGTTGAACATAATTGCGCTTTGTTCAATATAGAAATATTGGCTCATTGCCAGTCGAAACACCGCAAAGATATGTCTTAAGAGAAATAAGATTTACTATAGATACCGTCACATAATCTTGGTTAAAGTAACGTCTAGATAGAAACTTTGATAAAAGTATCGGTCCAACTTTCAAAGCGACAAACACTGGCTTCCAGTCATAATTAGGTACAGCTTGGGCTAGGGCAAGGCACGTCGCTGAGTACTTTATCTTTAACGTTAATGCTTTGAATTTAAAACCTTCAAAATGTGTTGAACATAATTGCGCTTTGTTCAATATAGAAATAAGGAAAGTTATTATAACCGAGACTTGAATATTCTAAAAAAAAAAAAAAAAAGAGAGAGAGAGAAAAGAAACATGAAAAGTAAATTTAAAGATGAAATGCAAAGACATGTGGGGTATTTTGAAAAAAGTCAAACTATGTTATAAAGCAATGATTGGTATAGCGTCAGGTATCCTTCCTTGAAAAACAGATATGGTCAATCGAGAGCTGTGGCATGGTTTTAATAGATTTAGATTCTAGAAAAGAGAGAATCTTTGATCATAAAACGTGACAAGCTTCCTCCCAAGAATGTAATCAATGGAAGACAGTTTAAGGCTTCATCTGATGGCGAGATGAAGTATCGATAGCAGCTAATGAGACAGACGGCGCGACCATCACCCATAGCTAGCAGAGAGACAGAGGATTTCTTGTTTCGACCATGAACACAGTCCGATCTGTAGCTGTTAAAAGAGTATTTTCATATTGCAGCACTGCCACCGGCTGTGTGCTGTGTAGCTGTTGAAAGCGTATTTTCATATTGCAGCACTGTTACCGGCTGTGTGATGTGTAGCTATTGAAAGCGTATTTTCATATTGCAGCACTGTTACCGGCTGTGTGATGTGTAGCTGTTGAAAGAGAATTTTCATATTGCAGCACTGCTACCGGCTGTGTGCTGTGTAGCTGTTGAAAGAGAATTTTCATATTGCAGCACTGCTACCGGCTGTGTGCTGTGTAGCTGTTGAAAGAGAATTTTCATATTGCAGCACTGCTACCGGCTGTGTGCTGTGTAGCTGTTGAAAGCGTATTTTCATATTGCAGCACTGCTACCGGCTGTGTGCTGTGTAGCTGTTGAAAGCGTATTTTCATATTGCAGCACTGTTACCGGCTGTGTGATGTGTAGCTGTTGAAAGAGAATTTTCATATTGCAGCACTGCTACCGGCTGTGTGCTGTGTTGCTGTTGAAAGAGAATTTTCATATTGCAGCACTGCTACCGGCTGTGTGCTGTGTAGCTGTTGAAAGAGTATTTTCATATTGCAGCACTGCTACCGGCTGTGTGCTGTGTAGCTTTTCCTACCACACCTTCTGGATGACAACATGAATGTTTAAAAAAAAGAGCAAGGGTAGAATGCGTTCTTATCAGTTATACTCTCCTAAGGTTGGCCGAATCTGGCGTGTGGTGTCGCAACACTAGTAACCTTTTTGTTTTCTTGTCACTCGACCCAGTTTGATTATCTGCTTTAATGTGCTTTATTATCAATGGTCGCGGGTGGGTGGTAGATTTCTCACGGAATCACACACGTTTCAAGATAAAAAAAAAAAAGGAAAAAAATTTAAAAAATTAAACTAGGAAAAAAATAGTACTTCTAAATAATTTGAGTCGAAAAATTAAGTGAAAATCAACATTATTTCATGATCAAAAATAAAGTTTCACGAATTGTGTTTTGTTGTCATTTTATTGACTAGATGTGCTCTGTATCCCGTTTTCCTCGTCAGGATTGGCTAGATGTTAGATGTGAATGTCGTTGGTTTAATTGACGATAATTTTTAAATGTCATTCGTTTCGCTCAAACTGTTGTTATTCTGTAAAAGTAATATGGTAGGAAAATTGTACTTTTTTTAAAAACTTTTTACAAGCACAAGCCTTTGAATAGAAATTTCTCTTATAAATAAGCCATTCCCTTACTCTTACTATGTCGCGTCTAATTATTTTTTTTTAATTTAATGGTTTGATATTTTATCTATTTATCTATCTATCT
>JAWDGP010002185.1:1017500-1120000 GCA_033675545.1 Elysia crispata | reverse complement strand
GAGGCAAGCTGTATCGGGTTGTCAGGGTGTTTCGTCATTTCAAACACTGCTTCACCTGCAGTCGAGGCAAGCTGTATCGGGTTGTCAGCGTGTTTCGTCATTTCAAACACTGCTTCACCTGCAGTCGAGGCAAGCTGTATCGGGTTGTCAGGGTGTTTCGTCATTTCAAACACTGCTTCACCTGCAGTCGAGGCAAGCTGTATCGGGTTGTCAGGGTGTTTCGTCATTTCAAACACTGCTTCACCTGCAGTCGAGGCAAGCTGTATCGGTTTGTCAGGGTGTTTCGTCATTTCAAACACTGCTTCACCTGAAGTCGAGGCAAGCTGTATCGGTTTGTCAGGGTGTTTCGTCATTTCAAAAAATAAAATCTGTTTGTTTACCATATTCCTCTGTTCCAATAAATAGTAGCTGACATTGATACCAAGATAGCTCTGCGAGGGTTTGAGGCCCCACCGAATCATCGTTTCGCTCACACTCTTCTAGTAGAAAAAGTCATTCTCCTCTGATTACAAACGAGGCTACTTAGCTTTCCAGGCTGATGGCTTGTTTTGACTGATGTCCTTGCGGGTACGATCACATTACCATGGCGTACCGTAATTTATTCACCAGACAATGATGCAATGAAGTTATGTCTAATTGCAAGAAAATATCGCATCAAAAGCGCATGATTGTGAGCATTATATCACTCTGTTTAGTTGAAGCCCTATCAAGATGCGGCGGCTTTTAATTCCCCCCACCCCCCGCCCCCCACCCAACAATTTTGGATGTATTTGAATTGTGAATGAAAATGGTATTCTGTTAGGACATCTAGAAATACCGATCTTTACTTCGGAGCTTTTTTTAAAGACGAGGAAGAGAGGAAAAATACGAGTTCTGGACACCGAAGGTCACTAATAGCGCTAACTTTCGTTTTACTGCTAGAGACATTGTAGGGGGGAGGGTTAGTGTCTATTTATCTCACCCACGCGTTGTAGCGACAAGTTAGCTGTCATATATATGGCACCACTTTATGCTCTGGTTTTGTTGCAGTCAAACTTTAAAAACAATTATTGTGGGACCAGAGCATAACATTCTATGAAATTCATGGTTGAATCCTAACTGAGAACAAACGGGTATTGCTCTGTTTTCTTGGTAAAATCAATACCTGAGCGAATTTTGCAATGGTTTTCTCGATTTTATCCTCAATTTAATAAATAAACAAAAATCAGTTTTATAAAATGTCTATCTGTTCTTTGTATAATGCAATTATGCGTTCAACATCGGTAGGTGCAAATAAATTGAATCCCCACAAGACAATGAACCTCTAGACATTCCTTGTTTCATAGCGTCATAAAAAAGGGTGTAGGACAATCTTTGAATAATTTGGGATAGAACAAAATAACTTGTTTTACAGTATCATGAAAAGATGGTTTTGGTTTTATGCGCCAATATCGAAGTTGAACTCAAAAAGGAGATTGAAAAATCAAAAGCGAAAATCTATTTTTGTGACTAGCTTAGATTTTTTTTTCCTTTTTCTTAATCTCGGTCATGAATAACGCAAGTGCATTCCATTTTGTTTCCTTCTTCTATGTCGATGACTTGAGAAAAAAAAAACTTTTTTGGCATAGTTAGAAACTAAATTGGTTCTGTCAGAAGAGTTTTGAGGATTCATTGAAAGGGCCCGACTTTAATTAATTTCCTCTAAAAAATATACAAATAAAATGAGATGAAAAGGTAAATCAACACAGTAAGTTTTTTTTTTTTATTATATACACTCCCACTGTTATTTTTCCCTCTCTCTCTCTCTCTCTCTCTCTCTCTCTCTCTCTCTCTCTCTCTCTCTCTCTCTCTCTCTCTCTCTCTCTCTCTCTCTCTCTCTCTCTCTGTCTCTCTTTTTCTTTCGCTCTCCCTCTCTATCTATCTATCTACCTATCTATCTATCTATTTATCACTCTCTCCCTCTCTCTCTCTATCTATCTATTTATCTCTCTCTCTCTTTGTTCTCTATCGCTACTTTATCTTCTTTCTATCGATTTATTTAACAGACATCTAAAAATTCCCAGCAATCATGAATTTTTACTGATTCCAGTCATTGCTCTGATCCTTTCTTTACTATGCGCGATCTTGAATCTCATTAATTTTTTTATGTTATGTTTGTTTTTAGTTTCCACTGCACTTCTTGGCAACATTTCTATTTTTTTTTTAAACCTCGCTTTTATCAAACTATCGTTTATTCTTTGACTCTACTGCTCTATACCCCCTTCTCTCTCCTTGGATCTTTTTGCACCATCTCTCTCTCTCTCTCTCTCTCTCTCTCTCTCTCTCTCTCTCTCTCTCTCTCTCTCTCTCTCTCTCTCTCTTTCTCTCTCTCGTATGTATCATCTACCTATCTGCCTACTTTTCTATAACGGTAAAATGTATGTCAATACAGCGGCAAATAAAAACAAGATAAACTTTACCCATGCTGTTCTAATAGCTTTACAAAAGTTTCAGCTACAAAGTTTACAGAGATTTTTCCATAGATTACTAAGGACGGGGATTTCAGTCACTCCTCATATCAACATCAGCTGCAGCTCGGAACTGGAAAGATTAGGTTCCAAACTCACCTACTGATGGTGAGGCTCGGACCCTTGGAGGAGGTTACTGCGGATATCAGGGTGGACGATCTACCTCCAGTCCTCCACCGTCACCAGCTCTTTAGTTATACACTGAACATCACCAACCAATGGGCCTTTTTTACTCACATTGGAGCATGTGTAAGAAACAACGCGTATTACCTTGCAAAGTTTGATTCTCATTGTGCCCCGGAGAAAGATGATGGAATGTGAATAGCCTTTCTCAGGACTAAAAACCGCACCCAGCCTTATGGTTTGAATCTTTCTATCAGACATCATGATCCGAAAACCGTATATCTTCAAAGGGCACAACTTGTTCCTAACCATCAAAGTTTATTTTTTAAAAGTGCACAATGCTCGAGGGCGTCAAGCTCCATTTTGCTTCCATGCTGCACTGAGAGCCATTTCTCTCCGTACAACTGCACTGTGCAATCTGTTTCATTTTGTTTCAGCCACCAAGTGTTACGTTTCACACCGCCTGCATTAAATTATTAATTTTTTTTAATCCTGCCATACGGCCCAGTCTCTGTACGTTGCTCATAAATGGGAACTGATAATGGCTTTATTATGTCCCGCGGGTGTGATTACAACCTCTGTCTAACTGGCCAGGGATGAGGGACTGGCTTGCTGCGGTCTTGAAACTCGGCCAAGATCTCTTGCTTTTCTCATTGGACTGAGGTTGTGCGGCGATCTCACACGATACGGCAATCAATTTGAATTTCACGTCTCATGTTGCCATCGTTGTTTACGTAAATTCACCAGATTTGAAAGCAGTGATCAGGATGTCTTATTCCTCTTGATTTATGGTGTTTTTGTGCTCATAAATTGTGTGATTATCAAGTTACTGGAGTCTTAGAAATAAAGAAGGCGCATAGGATCTTATAGAGATCAATCAATTTTTGTCTTTTCAATTGTTTTTGAAGCAAAAGACAAAGTTATTTCATTCCTTTCAATAATGGTTCAAAGTATGCATTCTCCATTTCTCTCCCCCCCCCCCTTTTTTTTTCTTCCTCTGTGTACGTCTCTCTCTCTCTCTCTCTCTCTCTCTCTCTCTCTCTCTCTCTCTCTCTCTCTCTCTCTATCTATCTATCTATCTATCTATCTATCTATCTTTCTCTCTCTCTCTCTCTCTCTCTCTCTCTCTCTCTCTCTCTCTCTCTCTCTCGCTTTATTTGTGTTCGTCTTTCCCTCTCTTCTAAAAAAATATAAAATGAAAACCTTCTAGACCTAGCTTTTACTGATTATAAAGACCACGATAAAGAGGAAACATTCTTCGTTACAGTTATTGTTAACAATTGTCACTAAGGCATGATAGGCAGAAACCAGAAATATCTTTCTTTGGTATGAGTAGAACTTAAACAAGACAACCAAGGTAAATTTATCTGTATAAACTTAGAATGAGATTCGGAAGCAACATCTTGAGGAAGGACAAGAAAGATGAAAACAGCGTTGTTTTGACGGAGATCTAGGAAGGAAGGAAATTGGTTCAAAGTGTGTTTAGATTACCTGCTTTTGCATGCAAAATGAAATAAAGATCCGTCTGTTTGTCTTTCTATCAGTTCGTCTTTCTCCCTCCCTCTCTCTTTTTCTCTTTCCCCTTCCCTTTGGCATGAACAGTTTTTTTTTTCTCTTATGTCGTCTTGCTTCAGCAGTTTGCTCAACTGTAAAAATTAATGACAGTGATACCGATCTACTCGTTCTCCCTAATTCGGCATTCAAAATACCCAATCTTGTGTAATGTCATCTATGTTTAGAATGATATCTAATTTGCATTTCGTGACAAGCCTTGAAAGTTTCGAAATATAAAAAAAACAAAAAAACATCAAGATTTAGGCCCAAGACTTGATTTTCAGATGTAGGCCTGGATCTATATCTAGCCTCATTTGAAAACGTCCTTCACAGGAAAAAGGTTCATGCTCAATCGGAAAGGAATAACACATAAGAGAGGGCTAAAAAGGGTTCATAAAAAGCCCTATAACTCTTACCTGAGATATGGTACACAATAGATAATGCTGCTTAGCATAATATTTACGAGAGCAAGGCAACTTGGATCAGCCATGTCATGAAAGCTGTTATCTGTGGGTCAAATCAAGCCACAAAACTGAAGTAAATGATAATCGGAAGAAGAAAAACAAGGGAAAAAAATGACCTTCATTGCTTGCTTGGGGCCTGTCCCGGGCGTGAAGGTCAATCGCCAGGCCTGCAGACGAGAAATTTGAACGCTCATTAGATAATCAGTATGCACAAAGTATCAAAACTGTACTTTGATAACTCAAAAAGGAATAAAATGGAAAGATTTGAAAAATTTTCTCATTATTTCTGCGAGTCGTATGCGTCTATGATCTGGGGTAAGGTGTATGTAGCTTGGTGTTACGCAACGTCTTGATCTAACGAATGTGTAGAACTGATAGATGATTTATTTTTATACCAAGACAGTTTCCGGGAACATAACATGACCGAATATACAAGTCTTTGATGAAAAGTTTAACTCTAAAGCGCACGAATAACTTATGCGGCATAGATTTATCTGAAAGCTTTGGTAAAATTCAACGAGACGAGCCATTCGTCACAAAAACTTCCAAACGTTTTCTTTAGTTGTCTGCCCACCCAAGAGTAAGAAAATAAAAGAAATGGCCGAACCGGAAAAGCTAAATGGGGCTCTGCTCAAAGCAGACAAGCCGAAAGTAAGAGAAATTGGGAAAAATTGAAAGAGGGTAAAAGTTTGAAGATCGATTAAAAAAAAAAGTGCAATTTCGTCTTCAGAAAACTAGAAATAGATCTGATCTTAAGGCACACTTCCAGTCCATGAATCTAAGATGAATTCCTTCAGTGTGTATCTTAAACACAACTGCGCCTCCGACATCAGCTCATGGCCTGTCGAGTAGGCACCACTCATCGATTTTTTTCCTCTTTCCTTTTCGGATCCTGTCTGGGCGTGGACTCACGCGCTCTTGCTCGCCCTTCAACCACCCCCAAATTTTTGGCCTGAGAAATTTATGGCCTCAAGTGTTCTAAACATCACCATTTCCTGGCATCCGTGGCGTGTCGCGCCGTGCGTGGCGCAGCAGTTCGATGAGCAATGGTAGTGTTCCGACACAGCCGTTAATTTTGACGATTAATCCTCAAAAGAGCCTTGAAACAGCACGCAAGCTTAAACGATGATAGATCAGTTATACGCACGCACACACAGAATATTATTTTGCAACTAAAACTCTGGATGTATTGTGAAACATTACTTTCACCCCCCTCTCTCTCTCTCTCTCTCTCTCTCTCTCTCTCTCTCTCTCTCTCTCTCTCTCTCTCTCTCTCTCTCTCTCTCTCTCTCGAAACAGGAAATGAAAATAATAAAAAAACAAAACAAACAAACAAACAAACAAAAAAAAAAACAAATAGAAGAAATAGTGGTAAAGGCTTTCGAAAGAGGGAGCTGAGAAATTACTCGTGTGTTTTTGTACCATCATACGATTCTTCATCACTGCTGTAAACATTGGTTGAGAGCAGAAGCAAAAAAAGCGGCTTTACCTTGATTTATGAGAATATTCTCCACCTCCATCCCCCCTCCCTTATACTCTAATTTTTCTTCCTTACCCTTGACCTCAATTCTTGGTTGACTGTTTATTTTTATTTTTATTTTCAATATCAACATTGCCCTAATCACCACCATCAAAGTTATGTTTTTAACATTCATGGTTGTCATCATGGAACTTTTCTTCTTGTTAACAACAGTCGTATTTTTTTTTTTTCATTGTCTTCATTTTTCAATTGAACATAAATTAGTTTTAATAGAACATTTCCTTTTGCTTTTCTTAAGTATTTAATCGATTTTTTTTTCCTTTTATGACTTTTCCTCTTCTTCCTGTTTTCGTTTTTCTTTTCTTCCTTTCTGTATAATTATGCAGGGGTTTATTTAGAGGGAAGGTGAAATATCAAATATTGAAGACCGGTGCCTGAGCAGGCAAAAAAGTCTTTACAAGGAATTGTCAACTTAAAGGATAAAAGGAAGAAAAAAAAGAGACTAGCGTAGAATAATATCTCTGTATTTTGTGGTGGCGTGGGCGCGACTGTAGCAGGCCGCAGTGTTCAACTGGACTGTGACCTCCAGACAATGCGGTCAACGATGGAAATAACGGGGAGAGGGGGGGGGCAGATATGAGGGAGGGGGGGGCAGATATGAGGGAGGGGGGAGCCCATATACCACTATGTTCAATGCTGTCATGGGGAAAGCTCGACCTGCCGTTTTATACTTAGCCGTGACCTAAAAAGGCAGAGTTGCCTGAAAGATTAAATTTGCCAGGTCATAAAGCTTTGTGCTGTAGTTTTAGTTTTAAATGCCAGGTCATTTGTGCTGGGTACTCCAAGGGCGACGTTGTTTTTGACTCCACGACTTTGTTGCCATGCGCAACATGAATTATTTTGTGGAGTTTACAATACATGTGTATTCTTCCCTTTCCCCGCTCCTCCAACCTTACATTTCCTCTCAACTAATTATGCCTAGGTGGGCTATCGAAAGTAATAAAATCTAATGTCACAGTCTCTGTGTCAGTTTTAAATCTTTTTTTCACAAGCCACAATCAGACTTAAAATCTTTCGAAGAATTCACCGGCTTTTAGATTACTAGATCAATATCATGTGGTTTTTACAAACATAATTGTGAGGGAACGTATTATTTAGGGTCGACCATTGCAAGGATAAAGGTCAGTTATTATGAACATGAAGGCACTAGCTTTGATACTGCACCGGTAGTCTGTAAATCCTCACTACAGCATTTAATTCTCTATACAAGTTGCCATCAACTTAAAAAAAATTAAGATTCGCTGCCGAAATACTTCATCAAAGACCTGACAGAGATTAGGGTATGAGTACTTCAGTTGTTTTGACGGGTAGGCTTTAGGCTACATCACACTGTCTCAACAGAACCCAGCGTTTCGCCATATGGCGTCGATTTGTTGGAAACATAATCTTGGAGAGAAAGAAAACGGACTTACGTCACCAGCCGTCTCTAGTTGCGCCTATTATGACGACTGCCGGATGAAACTATTTTGTCTGTACTTTCATTAGATTCCCAGCGACACGTCAAAGATGTAATCCCATTTTGATAAAAAAATATGAAAACCTGTGGCTGTAAACTGATAAAACTGATCAACCGAATGTGCATTTTTTTTATATAATTTCTCAATAGCAATGAAAATTTCTGACTTAAAGATTGGGAAGGCTGAAGACAAGAACTTGAGTCAAACGGAACATGAAGTAAAGTCACATTAAAGGAAGACTTGAAATTTTTTAAACTTAATTGAACTTAACATTATGCTCTACTATTTAAATCTTCTAAAATGTCCTTATCAGGTCAGTAGATTTTTGCTTATACTCTTAAGTTAATCAGTTATCTTAAATGTCATACAATTTCCACCTTTTCTATTATTTTTATCTGCTTTTGTCGTTCCGACTTTTTTTATTTTAAAATGTTAGTCGATTCCGTCAATTGAGATGTAAACCACGAACTACCGTCCAGAGTAAGGCAACCAAGGGGAAGGAATGTCTTGAAATAAAGATAAACGTTCTAGGCGTAGGCTGCCCGAATCGAATCAATAATCAACATTGACCTCTAGAGACCTCCCTCGCTGGCCACATTTCGTCGATCTAAAAGAAGGAAATTTTTTCGTTGGGAAAGATTTAGAGGATGACGCAAGAAATCCTAACGCACCAGCTCGAGGATAGTGAGGTGTGGGAATAGAAAAAAAAATCGAGATCGAAAGAGGATAAGGAGAGAAGTATAGAAAGGTAAACAAAGAGAACAGATTTGAGAGAGAGAGAGAGAGAGAGAGAGAGAGAGAGAGAGAGAGAGAGAGAGAGAGAGAGAGAGAGAGAGAGAGAGAGAGAGAGAGAGAGAGAAAGAGAGAGAGACGCTGGAACAGACAAAAAAGAAGCAGGTTTATAGACAGCCGACGATACAGAGATAGAGCGGGCAAGAGGAAGAGCGAGGAAGAGAGAGATTGAAAGAGAAAAAGAGGTAGAGAGGAAAAGAAAGAAATAATAGAGAGTGTCTGAGTGAGTAAGAGAGAAAGAAAGAGGGAGGGAGGGAGAGAGAGAGAGAGAGAGAGAGAGAGAGAGAGAGTGAAAGAGACGCTAGAACAGACAAATACAAGCAGGTTCATAAAGAGCCGACAATACAGAGATAGAGCGGGCAAGAGGAAGAACGAGGAAGAGAGAGAGAGAAAGAGTGAGAGAGAGAGAGAGAGATTGAAAGAGAAAAGAGGTAGAGAGAGAGAGAGAGAGAGAGAGAGAGAGAGACGCTAGAACAGACAAATACAAGCAGGTTCATAAACAGCTGACGATACATTGATAGAACGGGCAAGAGGAAGAACGAGGAAGAGAGAGAGAAAGAGTGAGAGAGAGAGAGAGAGAGAGAGAGAGATTGAAAGAGAAAAGAGGTAGAGAGGAAAAGAGAGAAATAATAGAAAGTGTCTGTGTGAGTAAGAGAGAAAGAAAGAGGGAGGGAGGGAGAGAGAGAGAGGGAGAGAGAGAGGGAGGGAGAGAGAGAGAGAGAGAGAGAGAGAGAGAGAGAGAGAGAGAGAGAGAGAGAGAGAGTGACCTTGTTCCTTTGCTTTACGTATAAAAATGAAGTATTATTTTTACGTGTTGCATGCCGTCTGAAGAAGCAAATGGTTAAAGGTCATTATGGTTTCTGATTATGTTAGGGCGAAAAGGAAAAAAAAATCCATGATTTCGTTTCTATGTTGATTTTTTTTTCTTAAAATCAGGACCGGCCAATAGGCAGTTTTTGTTTGGAACGGTAGCTGTACTGAGTGCAACCGTTCATACTATCCGTAACGGTGGAGGTATATATGCTGACACTTCAATTATAAGAGTTACGTGAATTCCTTTCTCCTCACATAATTGGCAGGCAATGTTTTAGGGCACAAAATAAAATGTCGCCAAACATTAGTTCCTTAGCTGTAGGTAGGTAAGCATCGTCACTTTTAGCAATGGCACACCCCCTTATTTATAGGACCGAGGCGATTTATTCTTCTATAAATTCCAAAATCGGACCGGTTCGTGAAGATTTGCGATTCTTTAAACAGCAGTAAACCAGTGATTCTCTTCCCAGACATTCAAAGCAAATTCTGAGGACATGTCCTATCAATGGACTTTTCGAGAAAATGGAACTATTTCAAAAAGCTATTGTACTATCCATATGTCTTACGACATCGTAGATCTCTTCTACTCACTATATCCAGTTGTAAAACCATAAAGGAGGACAAGATCGATCAATATCTCCGTCGCTTCCTATATAGATAAAAATATATAGTGGCCTGCGCCCGCTATTTTACTTGGTGTTCAGAATTGCGGTACCTCTAACTGTTTTAAAAACAAACAGGTTATTTTGTATTCAGTAAAAATTTACTAAGCTCTGTGATTTTGCCTTTGTGTGCTTTGGATTTGGGTCATGTCCATGAATGACTAAGTATCAGGGAAGATCACAAGAGATCCATTGGTTTAACTAAAGGCCAGTCTCGATAAAGTGAGGCTAATATCTAACTCGTCATCAAAATTAATGTTTGTAATTCTGACTAGTATTCATCATGAAACATCTAGTCATCTAAATTTATCCTCTTATGTAAGACCTTTCATGATCCTTTATCCTCATTATAATACATGTACTTAGAACCTACTTTGAAAATGAAGACGTCAAATTTATCTTCAGGGTTAACGTTTTATTAAAGTGATCTTCCTTGTATCATCTTTATATCAACTGTTTTCTATTTTGTGCCATTCTTTTTCAAACCAAATCACTTGCTTAGACTAAAGGCATTGGTCAGAACCTAATAATTAGAAAGCTGATGAATTAAATCTTTACTCATTAAATTTTGTCTCATTCCCGACTACTACTACTACTACTACTACTACTACTACTACTACTACTACTACTACTACTACTACTACTACTACTACTACTACTACTACTACTACTACTACTACTACTACTACTACTACTACTACTACTACTACTACTACTACTACTACTACTACTACTGCTGCCGCTACCGCTACTGCTACTGCTGCTGCAGCTACTACTACTACTACTACTACTACTACTACTACTACTTTTAGGCCTACTACTACAACTGCTAGGCTTAGCGAAGGCAGACCTCTGTGTAAATTATAACCAAGAATTATAAGAGCCAGAGTTTTAGGTTGTGCTCAGCAATGGTTAGGATAAAGTTTTAAAGTGAAAATGACCGAAAAATGCTTGCCGTTGTGGGATTAGAACCATCGATTTTTAGATGCTTCAGCACCCATCGCCTTGCCTCTCGAAGAGAACATAGCTTATACCAATACGTCACTACGCTTCCTAACAAGAGATGTTCATGACGAAGGTATTTACTAAGCCTCTCTGAGTGACTTGCAACTATGATTGGGAAGATCCAAATCGCCCTAAAGCAACAATTATCCTGACCCGAGAGAAGGCAGAAAATATATATATTTTTTTATAGTCCAGACGAACCGGAACATGCTAAACTACGTAATGCAATTATAATATGAAAAATATGTGTTTTTTTGTTCGGCCAGTCCGATAATTTTGCATTCGTCTCCTCTTTGTATAAGGGCAGCCTCCCTTCAGCAAGTCTGTAAAACGAAACGTAACCATAAAAATAAACTTGTGAGGGATCCGAGGTAAAAAAAAAAAAAAAAAAAAATCGCATTATATTATAGCTTCATAAAAAAAAATGGTAAAGCTGGAAGAAGTTAAATCTTTGTGCTGGAAAGATGGGTAGATAGGCCTAAATGTGTGTGTGTGTATATATATATATATATATATATATATATATATATATATATATATATATAGAGAGAGAGAGAGAGAGAGAGAGAGAGAGAGAGAGAGAGAGAGAGAGAGAGAGAGAGAAAAAAAGAGAGAGAGAGAGAGTGTAACTTGAAATTCTCACAGATAACCTCTTGGAGACAAAATAATATTGATCACTTAAACCTGTAATAGATGGATATTAATGAGAGCATATGTACAACTTATGCAATAACTATTTTAAAAAATCGTTTGTTTAAAATGACAAAACCAGAAACAATAGATGGACTTTTTATAGTCTCTTATTTACGGGGACATTTTGAAAACACCAGGTGCTGAAACATACCTTGTAATACCACCTTTCTCGCCAAGCAAAATATCTCATGCAGATATTTTAACTTTTTTGGTTATATGTGTTTCTAATTTACATTGAATTAGCGGTGCGAATATTTTTATGCGGGTTGCAACAACAATGTTTTTCTTCTTGCTTGTCACATTTTCTTTCTCTGACGCCCAGTCATCTTAGGACATATCCATCAAAATATGGATTTCTCATCATCTCGGACTTGCGTACAGTAGCAAAGCAACCACGCAAAGCATGGCTAGTATCTGTACCACACCCTTAAGTCATATTGTAGTAGGTTGCAGTTTACTTTAGTTTTCGTCTCAGTTAATGAACTGAATTATGTAACAGAACAACAAAACTATTGAGACGCTCAAGCGTACCTATTTTATGCACATAAACAAGTAAAAACCAATGCTATCCCAACCCACTACAACATGTTTCATGCGACTTGCAAATGCTTTGGTGATAGCATTTAACGATTCATTAATATGCAAGTAGGGACATATTCTACCAGGGCAAAAATGTGTTGGATCCAGAAGTTTGATTTTCGAGAAACTTCGAGTTTATGTAAGTTATAGAAACTTGTGGGAGCGTGACACTGCCAGCACGACAAACTAAGTGTTATTTGACGGAGGTGAAGAACAAGAGCAAACCAAAAAAAGGGGAAAAGATCTTTGATAACAGCAACAATAACAACACAGACTTAAATGGCGCAAAACTTGAGATTGTATTTTATCTTTACGTTTTCTATAATTTCTTTTTTTTTTCAACTGCGATCAACGTTTCAAATCTTTAAAGTCTTCTTAATTACATCAATAATCTCTCAGGAGACGTGTCAAACTTAGAACAAAATTTTTTATTAATCTTGATTGGTAACTACCTTAAAAAATTAGGAATCCCTTATCGATATATCTGTAAGTTAGAGCTATATGGTAAAGATGAGCATTATGAAGTGTTTAACGTAACATATATAGACTGACTGCACAAAAGAATTCTTGCAGTCTGCATAGATGTTAAAAATAATTAAAATGTTGTGAATGTGGGATGTATCGTACATTGATCTTTTTTTCTTTTTCAACTCTTTGCACGGGTGTTTTCGTGACTGCATTTCAAACTCTTCAGTCCAGTAATAAAGTAAAAGTAAATATCAATTATATTTTGGTAGAAGGGTTGATAATATCTAACTTTATGAGAAAGTTTCCTTATTTCCTCATTCAGTGTTGTACATCTTTCTCGTATTTGTTGAGTTCAATACTTTGTATGAATAGTTTTGTTTATGTCCCTTATTTCATACGAAAGAAAATGTGAGAAAGGTCTGAGGCAAGTTTTTGTAATATTTTTTTAATGCCAAACTGACTCTCTATTTTGAAGTATGAAAACTGCTTACAGGTTTTGAGTCTAGCGACGTTTTTTAAAAAACGAAGAATACTGTCAAATGTTTTGAATTTTAATTCAGTCTCCCCAAGCGACGTTAACAACCTATAAGACCAGATACTTCCTGAAATAAGTGGTATGTTTCATTCTACACGACTCTACATCCGAAAACAGTTAATGTTTACTTGAACTAGATTTGTGAATAGCATCGAATCCCAACAAGAAAGGCGCTTAGACTACGAATACGAAGCTTAAGACGCCATAGCTCGACATCTTGCTTTGATAACAGACTTTCTGTTCAATTTTTATGTCTTTAGTTTTGGTTTTGATGTCGGGTACTCACCTGATGCGCCATCGACTACTATTTTGACGGGAGCCAAAGCTGTCACAGTAGTTTGAAACAGACGTACGGAACTCGTGCTTACCTATTTATGATACCCGATTTTATTACCGGTGTCTATTGTTCTTTGAGGATAAACACATTAATATGTTTCCCCCCAAGACAATTTTCATCGGTCGAATCGAATTGTCAAACGATTCGTATCTTTTCGGTTAAGTAGCGAACAGGGCAGATGACTGGCTCTACTTTTTAGCACCTTATATCCGGCGTAACTATATATCCTAACGAGGTAGGAATGCCAGTGACTGGATTACCTAGGATAATGCAAAACACCCTGAACAGTATTTCGGAGGATTTACTCCTAGTTTCGTACCAAACCCCGGAAATGAGCCACATAATACATTCACCCTGCTATTTTATGTACAGACAGCTGACGCTAGTGCCACCCATCAACCAATCGATCTTCAACGCTTAGATCATCGTAAGATACCGAGGGATCAAATAAAAAAAAAGCTTAGAGAGATGCATCAGAGAAAAATACATATGCACAACAGGCTGGACCAAAACAACGAAATGAGATCCATGCACTCACCCCAAGCCAATGCAGACGACATTCTTCGAATGTGTTGGTTGCACTAGTCTTGAATCTAGAGCAAGTTCCGGTCCAAGAAAAAGGTTCCAACTAGGCCTGTACAGCTACATTTTAGAGCTACAGATGAGAAAAGTACAGAAAAATGAGTGCGACAGACAGAGAAAAAGAACAATTTTTCCCTCTGTATGACACTTCATAATATGTAAAGACCAGGAAGAAGAGACAAGGTTGTAAGGAAACAATCAATATTCAGGCCTTCCGAACAATCAAGACGCTCCGCACGAGACAATCATTGCACTGAGCACAGCAGTGGCAACACACAAAATCTATCTCTCAACGTATCTTAACGGGTAATACTGGAAAATCAAGAAGTTGAGAACTTGGACTAAGAAAACGGTGACGAACTAGTGCGAGGAAAGCATCTGAATTTGATTATTCAGCACAAACACACCAGCTATACAAATATTAAGAAGACAGTACGTGTAAACAGAATGGTTGTTTAGCTATCTCGGAAGACCATCTGTGGCAAAGTTCTGCTAATGATGTGCCTTATCATAAGCGTCACAAGATGAAGATTCTCACAGCCTGAGAGAAACATCAGTTTAAAAAAATCTTGACACACGACGAACAAGACGTCTTATTGGTCTCTGAGACAGATCTTATCATCGAGTACTGCCTGAGAGATGAAGTAACGTTAATCACAAAGATTTGCGTTAAAGACTGAGAAGAAGAAAGCCAACAATGTAGGATACGGACGCGACATATAACAGAGTGGCCAGACGACACTCACAGGTGCAAAGAGGAAGATTTTTTCCGAGTTCTCAAGATTCATAAATAACGGCAAAGAGCGACCAAGTTTTATTATGATAAAATTTCGGAGATATGATCAACTACTAATTTAAGAATAAGCTGTAATTGTTTCAAATATGACTGGTCCTTTTAGATTGACACAGAAAACCTGCTATATATTGTCTGTTTTTTTCTATGTTGCAAACGTTTAATTTAAACACTACATTAATTTGAATCAATATCAATTGAAAGTGATGGGTCGGACTCTGCTGGCAAAGACCGGTACGAGCATATGTTTAAAAAAAAAAAAACAGATAAGGGAAAAAAAAGAGTTGTCCAATATCTACAAGAAGTCCAACGATTTATGCAGCTCTTCTAGTTCGACGCTGGTTTGTTATTTCGCGTCGTCGTGTGTGCAAACATTCGTGATTTCTGCTGCCTTGCAACAGTTGGGCTATATAAATTAATGACTGGATGGCCTCGAAAGCGGAATTGTATTGTTTCTAGCATCTCATAGTGTGTGTTTGTTCCATTGATAGACTGTGAGAAAAACTTAGGGGCTGCTGAACAATTTCAAATTGCGCACGGTTACTTTGTCCATTACGCTAACGCTGCTTTTCCTCAAAACATTTCGCTATTCCTGTTAGATTTTATGGAGCACACCTGCAAAATTCATCGATGTGAAAATGGGCATGATTGCATTTAGTGAAGAAAGGGATAGGGTGTACACTCTGATTACATTGATGTTTTTTTCGAAGTAGCCGATTACTCGTTACTCTGTGTCCTTATCATCGTTGCAATTCATTAATGTCTGGCATAATAAAAAATAATCGTAAATTGGCTGATGGCCAAACTTCGGGTTTCCTTTCTGGTTTCGTTTCCTCACTCCCTTAACAATTATTAATCTTGACGGACTTGTGACCCTGCGAGAGTCACATTTTGTTGACTCGATCGATGTCATTTATGACTGAGGTCAAGTTTCAAAAATGGTTTTCCGTTTCAAGAAACATGATCCTGGAAATGATATGTTATGTTTTTAGAAAGCCTTATTGCCATATTCAGGCCCCTTGAAATGAAGCAGTAATTCAAATTCGTCAACAGTCGCTTGCTCTTTCTCAGAGTCTCCTACGGGGACCCTGGAAATGAAGCAAATTTGTGTAATGAACACCGCTGTCTTGTATACTAATTTCTAACAAGCAAGCCACCATGAAAACAGTAACTACCAAAGACTTCACATTCTAACATTCTAATAGTCAAGAAGCAATGAAAAAGCAAAAAATACAAAAGGTTTCAGTGTGTTATGATGTTTGTTTCATACGTACAAGGATGAAGAGAGTCATCCAGCCTTTTTTTTCCATGTACCTTCACCGCTATGGTATTGTAATTAATTCGTTTCCTTTGTTGTTATTGTTGTGTTTTTTGGTACTTTGAGTTTTTCTCTCTCTTAACCGGCTTCTCCGTTTCGTTGGCTGAATGTTAAAAAAGTTTTAATCTGTCAATACATTTGACTTTTGTATTGCATGTCGCCGAGCTAAAGATGGGCACTTAAAACTATCGATTTTTATGTTTTGAAGATCGCGTTCAAGTGACTTAATCATTTGTTTACATCAAATCTTTCATAAAACACTCAAAAGTTCGATAATTATTAGAGACAACAAAGAAAATGTATATTCACAAAGATAAATGAATGTGCCTAAAACAGATAGTATTCTCCTCTGGCACCAGCTGCATGAGTAAGTTGTACTACGAACTGGCCAAATATTTTGTACCTGTGATCCTATACATGATATAATAACGATTTAAAGAAGTGTTTTTGTTGTTTCTTTTTCTCTACCTTGCCAGCTATGCTTTTCCTAGTATGCAGAATTTGGGAGAGGATCTTGTCTGCGTTTTGGATCAATTGGAGTGAGTAGACTATTCTAAATCAAAGCGTTCGTGATAATTCTTGCTAATGACCTTTTCTACCCTAGGCGCAAGTCCTTAGAGCAAGAGATTTTTTTAAGAAAACAAAGAAATCATTGTGGATGAAGCAAATGTTGTTTTTGCATTTAGCTCCATATTTGCTGTTTATTACATGACTTATATACATGAAAATAGGAAGCAACGCCATAATGGTTCACGATTTTATAAGTAACATAAAGAGTTTGTTTATTTTTAAACTTAGCTTCTCATTCTGATTGACACAAAAAGCTTCGTTCAAAAACTTACACATGATATATTTGTGATATAACTGTAGTAATATTCATGTTTGTATGAAACCAAGGTATTTGCTTACTTTGATTTGACTTAAGTTAGCCTATGAGTTGCCCCATGTATTGAAATCCTGTAGGTTTCTGCCCTCAACCAAATTAATCTAGCAGACTGCTCTCATCCCTGCAGTGTAAAGCAAGTCATCTGTGTGGGTGAGGGTGCTGGGGCCAACATCGTTGCCAGATTTGCTGTAAGTTTTTTTTTTGTTTTGTTTTGTTTTGTTTTTGTTTTTTATCTTTTTGTTATGTCGTCTGTTTCTTTTTCTTTCTTTCTTTCCTTTTTTTCCCCTTTAATCAAGAGTAATATACTTTTCCTCACCTGTTGTGTTTTACATACGTGTCAATAAATATCACCAGGTACAGACAGGCTGTTCAAAATGTCATGGAGGGCGCGAATTTATGTTGATTTTTACGATCCATGCAGTGGCCTAGGCAAATCTCATTCCTGTTTCCACTGTAGGAAAAAAATATGTCTTATCTTTTGATGCACTTGTTTTTAAAAACAGAACAGGTCTAGCTCGGTCTTAGACCGTAGAGTTAACAAGGATAAAAACAGCCGTTGCCCTTGCTAATTAAATACTTCGAACTTTTACAGAGGTTAAGCCTGTCTGAAAGGGATGTTATAACCACCATGCCAAGTCCTAATATATATATATATCCTCCTCCTACCATTACAACTGCTACAACTTTTCCAACTACTGCTGCTGCTATTGCTACTGCTACTGTTGCTATCACTACCATTACTACTACTACTACTACTACTACTACTACTACTACTACTACTACTACTACTACTACTACTACTACTATTACTACTACTACTACTACTTCTACTACTACTACTACTACTACTACTACTGCTGCTGCTGCTGCTTCTATTATAACCACTACTACTACTACTACTTCTACTACTACTACTATTACTACTACTACTACTACTACTACTACTACTACTACTACTACTACTACTACTACTACTACTACTACTACTACTACTACTACTACTACTACTATTACTACTACTACTACTACTATATACTATATATATATATATATATATATATATATATATATATATATATATATATATATATCAATTTTTAATCCCTCTCTCTCTCTTTTTTTTATCGTATCTGGAAAGATTCAGAGAGAATGATATCTACCTACGAACGCTCAAGGGCTTTTCGATCTTGCTTTAACACACGACATTGGCTTAAAGAGTGATGGGCATTTTCTTTTCAATCCGTTTGTGCCTAATACACGCACGTTTAGTGTAGAATAAAATGCGTCATATTGTAGGACTTAATCGAACTCACCATCAGCATAAAATGTTATGTCCTTCTCTTTTGTTTTATAGCTTTTCTCTTTTTCTGTCTCCTCTCTCTTTTTTCTTTTCTTCTATCGTACACCGGCTCTATCTCTCGTCCATTCTCTCTCTCTCTCTCTCTCTCTCTCTCTCTCTCTCTCTCTCTCTCTCTCTCTCTCTCTCTCTCTCTCTCTCTCTCTCTCTCTCAATATCGTTGCTGTATTTCCTCATTGTTTCATCCCCTCTTTACATTCGTGGTGCTGTGAGAAAAACGGTATATGCTTATTTTAACCTGGATCCTCACTTTGCAAACATCTGTTTTCGTGAGTCTATTTTTTTAGCTTTGTTTTCTTTCATTCTTTCTTGTTCTAAAAAAATCTTTATTTAATACATCTAAAACTGTTATAATATTGGAAAGGGCAGGGCTATTGGATTGAAGGTGTCTTTTTTTATTATTTAGTTAGGGTATAATTTTATGTTTAATTTCTACACGACCTGGGCCCTGAATTAAATAGTTTTCTATAAAGCATGTATCAGTGAACTCACACATTTTACAAACATTTTTTCTCTTTGAAAAACGCTGTCTTGCCTAGAATGAAACAATTATACTTAAGATTTCTGTCACACATGTACATAAATGTTTATTCAGCTCACTCTTGTGTCTCTTCTCTTTATAGATGTGTCAGCCTGAGAGAGTTTTGGGATGTGTGCTCATCCACTGTACAGGCACTACAGCAGGGGTCATGGAATCCCTCAAAGATAAGGTTTGTTGTAGGGCTACTCTGTACAAAGTATCAGGTCTACTATTACCATTTGGATTTTTAGACTTCTCTTTGTCCATTCATCTGCCATTGAGTTAAATTTTGCTTGTTTAACATGATCTGGACGCATGATATGACAATCAAAAACAATTTCAGTCAGGGTTCTTATTTAAAAATTTAAAAAATCTGTTTTGTGTCACATTTAAGACAAGATATTTACAAGCTTCTGAATGGTCAGATGTAAAAGGAAAAGGTTCAACAAATGTAATCTGCATCCTCTGAACTATAACTGAAAGAGCTCTGTAAGTACAAGAAGGGGTACATATTTGCTTTATTGACTACACTAAAACGTTTGACAGAGTACGAAATGATAAAATAATCACACAACCAACACAGTTGAAGATTGATGGAAAAGGTTTACAAGTGATCAAAAACATGTATTAGGAACACGCAGCAGCAATGCGAGTTGATGAGGAAATCAGCTCATTTAAAAAAATAAAGCAATGTGTCAGACAGAGATATGTGCTTACCCCAGATCTTTTCTCTCTTTACATTGAAATGCTTATGCAAAACCTAAAAGGATACCCAGGCATTAGAATAGGAGGGCAAAACTTGAGATACACTGTTGACAATGTATTAAGGAAAAAAAAAAAAAAGGCGCACAACATTGTTGAGGAAGAAAGCAGAAACAAAGGGTTGGAATTGAATAGCAAAAAGATAGAAGTAATGATTGTCAGTCAAAACAATGAGTCCACAGATCAACTTCAGTATCATTGGGAGTAAACTCAAGCAAAGGGATCAATTCAAATACTTGGGTACTTTAACACCAAGTGATGGAATTAACAACACTGAAAATGCATCAAGAATAGGGCAAACAAAAAAGAGTTTTATATATGAAATCAATACTAACAAATAAATTCATCTTGATTCACTCAAGAGAAAAGCCCTGAAGTGCTGTACTGAAGCCATTTGATGTATTGATGCGAGGCTGGACAATTTCAAAACAGGTAGAAAAGAAATTGGAGGCAACAAAGAGAAATGATGTTGGCTAGACTAACAAAGAGGCTAAAAGGAGCACAGGTGACAGATGAATTGAAAGAACAGGGGATAGAGATATATGGAAGGTCATGATCACCTACGCTAAAACAAGGCACCTGATTGATTGATCTATGACAATATCAATTGTATTAACATTGTCAAAGGCATTAGTGTCATCTGTTATTCATCGCCATCGTCATCTTTCTCCTCCTCCTCCTCCTCATTATCATTATTATTATCATCATCACAACCACTATTATTGTAAAAAAATCTAAAACAGTCACCAACTTGAACTCAAAGACAATGAACTAAGTAAAAACAATTGTATTTGACATAATGGCTTTGTCAGTAATTTTACGAAGAGATAGGGAATGCAATTTAGTTCTGTTTAACAATCAATTTATTATTATTCTTTTAAATTTTCTGCCTACCTTTTTTTTTTGGCTCCACCAGGTGATGAATTGGAAGCTGGAACAGATTGGGATGAACCCATCCACAGAAGCTTATCTATGCCTCCACCGCTTTGGCTCGGTAAGTCGGTTTGTTCAGATCTATTTTCAAGAAAGTGGTAAACTACCCTTGCCATCTCAGTCTTTCATATTTTTTTTTATTTTCCTCATCTTTTTTTCATTGGACGTGGGTGGAATAAAATCTAATAACAAATGGTTTATGATTTTTGTTCCCTTCAAGGTGTGAGGGTCTCATATTTAATTGAAACTCCCATCTTTCGTCTTCAGTCCTTAGGTCAACCATTAGACAAGACTGTAAAAGGCATATAAATTATTATAAGTTCTTTCTTATTTGAGAATAAAACTAAAACATTTGAGATATGACTTTTTTCTCAAAAAGCTGCATTTTACAGGAACTTGAGCATCATGATTATATGTAATGTGGCGTCTTTGTGTCAGTATTGCTTAATGTGCCATGGATTTGTTATCTTAGATATTGCTTCTTACTGTCCCTTTGCTCTAACTGTCTGCCTCTGTCATAATTGAAGCCTGAAATGTGAGCTGCAAGCACCTCAACTATGTGTGGTTGAATATTGTCTTTTCCAGATTATATTTGTCCAGTTTAATAGATCTGTGACATTCATGCTTTATATGTTCTAATAAGAATAGATTCACATGACTTTTCAGAAATTCATATTTCTAAGAGCTCAAAAAAAAGTTCGGCAATAAAGTTTAGCTAAGAATTAGGCCTATGAAATATATGGTATGTAATACGCAGAAATGACAGAAATGCTAAGGAATTTTTTTTTCTATTTGGAAAAAATGGAAAAAATAGTAATCCCAAGTTGTAAGAGAAGTAGGATTGATTTAAACTTGCTTTCTTCTGTAGAAGTGTCAAGACAAATTCAGTGCACCTCCTTGCAATCTGAAACTTTAAAAATGTTTGAAATGGCAATACATTCCTTGTATTTGAATGAAGAATAATAGTTTGACTGATTAAAAATGTGGGGGGTTTTCTGGGTTTTTTTTTTTTTTTTTTTTTTGAGAGATGGGGGTCAAAACAATTGAGGTTCAGAAAAATGGTACGTTTGCAATAGTTTCAACCTTATGAATAATCCCCTTTGTGACAAAAATGGCCTAGATCACTGGGTTATTGGGAAAGAATATTGTAAGTGGATACAGGAGAGCCGGAAGAAATCTGTTAACCATATCAGAAGTGTCTCCAACCAATTTAACTTATAGAAATTATCAAATGAAAAATTGCAATTAAGTTAAAAAAAAATTCTAGTCTCTTTGGATTTACACTCTGAATTTAGCATTTTTTTTTTTAATATATATAAAATAGCATGAGCATGAGCCAAAGGAGATTCTTTGCAATATCTCTCAAATTTTGTGCCATACTTTTTTGGAATTATCTTGTTTAATATATAAAAAAAAATAACATTGACCCTGTAATTAATACATATCTATTGCAGTCTGCCTTGAAAAAGTAAATATAGGTAAAGACACATCTTCATGTTATTTCTCTTGCTTTTTGGTTGATTTTCTTTAAAGACACTTTTTTGCCCTTTCAAACTTAGCTTAGGTTGTTTAAAGTTGTTCAGACTCCGTAAACAAGATTGTGAGATATGATCATATATCATGCCTTCATTCAAGATAAAAAAAAAAAAAATATTATTTTCAAATATTCAGAGGACAAGCTAAAATGTGTACAAGTTGTTATTTTCTTGAATCGTCTCCTTCAATGTCAAGTGTGATCATTCGAATGAAAAAAAAATTGTTTTAAAATAATGGGCTGTCAACAAAAGAGACAGCATTTAATATTATGCTATCAGACAGTTTCTCTGTTAAATATACTTTGTTGGGAGTTAATAAGAACATAATATTGAATGGCTTAGGGCCTACTAGAGCAGCTTTGTAAAGCACCTTAATTTTTTGTTTTTTCAAAAGTCAAAACAAAACTAGTGCCATTTATTTTAATTAAGCATTGCTCCTTTTTAAATAAAATTGTTTTAGACCAGCACTAACCAAAAGCGAGCCAAGAAGTCCAACTCAATGTTTTTGACAACTCTGCGTCATGAAACGCTGGAATATGAAGAAGTCCTGGTAGTGCTGGTTGTGTTTTAGTTTTTATTGCACCAAACTAAAGTAGTAACAAAGAAACATTGCCAATTTCTCAAATTTTGTTCTCTTAAAACATTTTTCCAGATTTTGTTTTCATTTTACTTATGAATTATGGTTGGTTTGCTTATATTTTAATTAAAAAAAAAATTAATCTATGAAACTGAATTTGTTTATCCTGAACTTGGTCAACAAAGGTGATAGGTGTGACAATAAGGATTTAAAGTAGGTCTATGTTGTGGAGCAAAAACTTAAAGGGAACTTTTTCATCTAAAATATAGGTCTTTTGATATATGTTATGCTTGTTCGCTATTCTAGCATTCTGTAATAGTGCTGGACAAAGAGGAGCGATAATGTTTCGAGCCCGTGAGGCTCTCATCAGGTGGCTGGGTGTAATGGCCGGTGATTTGTGCTAACGTTTGACAGTAGGAAATGTTTTCTGTGTACGTAGTGAGAAAAGATCTCTTTCCTTCTGTTCAATGAGGGAGTTTTAATCAAAATTTGATACTTTTCTTCTGAACAAAGTGTGCATACACTTTTTCCGGTGTATATGACTTGACTTTATCCTGGAGCCATGTAAAGATATCTTCTCAAAACAAAGCTGAAATTTTGAAATGATATGTTAGTTTTTCAAACATAAGTTCTATCCAACTTGATGTAAAGTAAAA
Organism: Elysia crispata; assembly: GCA_033675545.1. NCBI lineage: Eukaryota > Metazoa > Mollusca > Gastropoda > Plakobranchidae > Elysia > Elysia crispata. Next base: position 1,096,573 of record JAWDGP010002185.1, on the reverse strand, counting down.
CAGTTGAGAAGGTTTAGATATTTTGGTACTTTCTCTACCCCTCCCCCCCTCTCCTCTCTCTCTCTCTCTCTCTCTCTCTCTCTCTCTCTCTCTCTCTCTCTCTCTCTCTCTCTCTCTCTCACACACACACACACACTCACATACACTTGCATACAATTTGTAGAGGCACCAACCATTTACAGTCAAGTTGCTTTTTTTTTTTTTCACACGGAAATACAATTTTGTCTCTGTTGCAACAAAATGAGTAATTATGTCAGAAAAACTAGACCTACATCCTTATCTGGTTTTGCTGAAAGCATGGTCTTTTTTTTTTTTTTTTGAATTGCTAATATTGCTTCATTGTCTCTTACTTCCCTTGTTTTTGTTTGATTTGTCAACACTTGTAATCTCGTTCATTGCAAAGAATGGCTTAAAATATTTTATACATGTATTATTGTTGTTAGATTTGAATAAACATCCATCATTTAGCATAATATAGTTTTTTGTTTTTTTTACTTCACATGAGGTAGAGTCTTTATATAGCTATGACCATTTGACTTTCGAAGATTTGCCAGCACCTTTTAAAACTAGTGGTTAATTTGTATTGCCAGTTAGAAGACCACAAACTTTTATGATTCTACATTCATATTTGAGAATCATTCAAATGTTAAAATTAAGTGATGGCTCCGTATTTGATGATGATTAAAAATGCAGTGCTTGTGATGAGATACTGATTTAAGCTACAAAAAATTGTATCCATGAATGTGTTGTAAGTCAGCATTGTGGGGCACTTTGATAAAATGTTTCTTCATGGCTTACTATTTTTCTTGATTCTCTTTTGCAACTCCAAAATGACCTCTCTCCCGTTCATGTTACCTAGGCAACGCTAGAGGTAATGTAACAGTCTTCTGCACAAAAGCAATATTACACTGTACTAGCTTTCTCGTACCTGATTACAATTAGTGTCAATGTAAACAAGCCATTCATTGGGGTTTTTTTTATAGAATCTACAATCATGAATAACCATCACAAAGTTAACTGAAGTCTACTTTTTTTTTTTTTTTGCCAAATAAACATTTCTCATAGAAATTAATCAAAACTGTTAGCTTTTTATCTCTCAAATTGCCTTCAATTTTCAAAACTTGATAAGGATATAGTATTTCATTGAACAATTCTATTTTTAAACCATCATCTTAATATTACTGTTTTTCATCACAAATTATAAAAGAATGTTGTGGTTAAATTTTAAACATAATCTGCCCATGCACAGTTCTCAGTTATTTTGATAAAATAATTTTGACTCATTAAAAAAACATAAAAGATTTTATATGAATCAAAGAACTGATCAAAAACATTTCATTTGTAGTTTTATTTTACTGAATCAGTTTTTATTTGTTTGTTTTTTTCAAATATCAAAGACAATAAAATTTTATGCTGTTTTTGTGTGGCAATTATGTGCTGTTCATTTTTTTAATTATTTTCTGTATTTTTTTTTTCTTCTTTATATGCTCATGTTTAGCCTTGTGTTAGCATTAACATATTTTAATTTCTAACACTCAAACCATTATGTCAAAATGTCTTTTTTGGTAGAAGTCAATAGTGAATCCTAGTGTATTTTCTTTCAATTAAATATATATATTATTTGTATACACACACATTTATATCCACCCTATTTTAACTTCACATTAACCTCTCAATAAGCTTCATTAGTGATATTCAATCTGTTTAGTGTTTGCCATGCTCATGATTCACCTTTTCTTCCAGTTTTAAGTTGTGGGCATTTCATACTAAGTTACTTCTTAAATTTGCATCTGTCTTACGGATGATAAATCTTTTTTTTTTTAAATGAATGTAGTAAATTGTAGTTTGTTTTTGTTTTTTGTCGTTTTGTTTTGTTTCTTAATTTTTAGGTTAATTAAAAGACACTTTGCCTTCAAAGCAAATAGGCTCATGACAGCTCTGGCTAAAGAAAATTAAATCAAGTTTTAGCCATATTATGCCTATTCAATCTTTTTATTTTAGTGTTTGATTGTATACAGTGCCTTTATATTGATTTACGTTGATGAGAAGTTAGTGAATAATTTTTCTTACATGAAGGGTTGAAATATCAGGGAATTTAATGTTATTTTTCAAGTGTTCAAATTTGTCTTGTATTAGTTGGGTCTTAACCTACAGCTGTTTGGCAATTTAATACAGGAACAAACAAAAAAAACCACGTAATGATATTGAAACTGCAAAGGTCAGACAAGGAAAGTAAAAATGCCATATACAATGGTATTGTTTTATGTCTTGTAAGATTGACAAAATCATGGAACCATAATAAAAAGCAGGCTTTCTTGACTTTGTTGCAGCTATTTCGTAGTGAAAAAAAAAACAAATTTCGTTTGTCCTTTAAAATTAAATGTCAACAGATTAATAGCTCTGTATTTATGTAAGTTTTTTATTTGTTTATTTGTGTAAGCATTTCTTTTTAAAGTAGACTTTGGTATTTTTTTTTTCAACCAATAAAAAATTTTCTTTAGGGTTTTTTGTGCTGTATACCGGCTGTAGGTCCTCTGAAACATCGATTATCGTCTTCTACTGGATGTGTTAGATATTGGCATTACTACATATATATGAAATATATTGATGCATTTGGTGAGCTTTTCTAATGGGATTAGAAAGCAGAAAGAAGACGATTTGGAAAAAGGTTTTTGTATATTTTTTGCCATTTAGATTGAATGCCAGATATATATTTTTGAGAAGAGCACACATAAATTCGTTTTAATTAGACACAGCTGGTTTGTATGTGTCAAAATGTACTGAAGTATCACACCCATATCCATTAACATGTGTACATGTATGAAGTAAAATGCCTTCAATACATTTTCATAGTGTTCCAAATAAATTATCACTTCTTTAGATATACTCTTCAAGATAAAATCGATTTTAGTTTGACCAGAAACATGTTTTATATGGAACAATATTTTCCTGCAGTTTCACTTAAGTTGAACTTTGGGCATGTTGCTCATGTTTTACTTATTCAAAGACAGGAACTCAAAAACAGTTTTTTATTGCATCAAATGGTTGTCTAGGTAGCAAACATTGTTAGATGTTGTAACTTTGTGATAAAGAACATTGTTTTCTTTTGATTTATTATTATTATTACACAATAATCGATTTATTTGCAGGCTATACTGATATTCACTTGCAGATTTGCTTTTTAAACAAATTCTCAATGCATCTTTAATTACATTTCATGTGCTCTCTCTAAGTCTTAAGTAAAAGTTAAATAGATCTTCTCTTGAGTTTTTCGGGTGACATTGAGAGTGATAATCTAATAAAACAAGAAGTGACAATGAGCAGCATGAAATAATTCATGATTTCTTAATTCATTTTTAGGAGTCATGAGTAAATTTTTTGCACAGCATTATTGGATGGCTTACTTTATTGCCTCAATAGCACTTACTAATATTAGTTAACTCATCTTCTTCTCTTATGACTGATTGCTTAAATTACTAAAATTATAAAGTCATTTTATCTTGTCTGTTGTACTTTACTATAAAAGTAGACCTGCAATGATTATTATACTTTGGCTTATACTATTGACAATTTTATAACCTTCCTTTATGAACTAACTGCTCTGATGGAATATTTTTAGGTATATAATATAGGAAGCACATAAATGTTAGGTTTTTTTCTTCTGCTCGCCATCTTATAATTTCTTATTTATTTTTTGTTCCAGCAGTAGATATTTATCAATAAGCTGTTTTATACTTTTATTTTTCAAAGTGTTTGGCAATCTCATATTTTGTTTTGAATTTTTTTTTCTTTGCTCCATGCAAAGGATCTTATGGATTTTTTTAGTTATTTTTGTGCCATATAGCTTTATCTTTCAAAATTATCTGCCACAGCAGAAAGATCTAATACTATCTTTATGTTTTAAAATACTCACACTATATTCATGCTTGCAGTCAAAGTGCAGCTTATTGGCTTATTGGTGTTGATCATCTAAAATTTATCGTTAGCTGTTTTCATCCTTTTAAATTTAACAGAAAGTTTGTAAAACCACAATGTACATTTTAATGTAGGCCTATTATAGCCTTATTATCATTTAGATGAAAGCAGGGTTTACAAATAAGATTTTAATTGTAAGATAGATTAATTTGCAAATGTGCACATATAGGCTAAGGATATGTCAGAATTTTTTTTGTTCCTGCAAGTATATGAACATATACTTATAAGTCAGCTCTATAACATCACATAAGCTAATGATCAGGTTCTTTTAAATATTCTTATAATTCATCACAGTGCTTTAGACAGAATGTTAGGACCTTAAGTCTATAAATTCGCCACCTCTTTTTAACTGGTTCATGTACAAGAATTTAGATGTTTGTTTCCTCTTTATTTTCAGTTTGAGAAGGCAGAAAACAAGGAGCAGCTCCAGAAAGTTATTGAATCATTTCAGGAATCCTTGCGCTCCAAGATTAACCCAAAAAATCTGAAGAGATTTGTGCAAGCTTTTATGAAGTATGTTTCATTTTTTGCAAATTAATTTTTTTTTGTATGTAGTTTAACAAGCAATATTTCAGAATTTTCTGGTGTATGACTTTGACAATTTGTTCATGCTTAAGTTTATACCAATAAAAAAAATATAATGATACATCAAAATTGCACCAAGCCTCATGCCAAGATTGTTTTCAAAATGCCCATCAAGATAATTAAAAGAAAAGTAATTTTTTTGCTCTAAGATGAACATATTAACATTCAACTGAAGACTAATACTGAAATATTCATGTAGATGAAATTAGAATATAAAAAAAAATAATTAAAGCTGTGTAAAGAGTTAAATTTTGCTCATTAATTTCTAACACAGATACTTAGAAACATGTGTATATGCATTTTTTCATAGTTATTATATTCATCAAATAAAAAAAGAAAGAAAAGAAACGAATATAGTTATATATCTTTCAAAAGAGCTTGAATGACATTAATTTTTCATTCTCTAAATGTTTTCCTTTTTTGAAATGCTTATTTTTTATCCCATTAGACATGATTGAAAGTTTGCATATTACCATTAATATTGTTTATATCTATACTTAAGTGCAAATCACTGCTAATCTTAGAATTTCAAAATGTATGGCTGATAGCAATCTCGTTTTGACATTGACCTGCTACTTTTTATTACTTGTGAGACAAACTTAAAAAATTAACTAGGACCAGGAAAGGCTATCAATTTGAGGAAGATATATTTTTATCTCTAATTGTTGTAAGAATATGATAGCAGAGTTTAAGGCTGTTACATGTAAAACCAAAGACTGCAATGATTTTTATTAAAATGTTACCATTCAATATGAACTGCATCCAAGAATGATTTCTATTATCATGTGATATTAAGATTGCTATGCACTCTTTATATTTTTAATTTTCTAGTGTAACAATTGCTTGCTGAGAAAGTCAAATCTATAAGTTGTGCATATACTTATGACATCATATATTTCATTAATCTATCCTGTCTACATTCATTAATGATTATTCATGGTGATATGACAATCTTCTATGTCATGTATTTTGATGAGGAAAAATATTCGGATTTTTGTTTAAAGCCCTTTTCTTTGCATTCGTTTATTGACAACTCTCAAACAAAAAAAAATATGCATTTTCCTCGCAGATATTCCTTACATGAAAAAATATAATTTAAAATGGAATGATGAAATACCAAAATAGACTCTCTGTCTCTGTCTGTCTGTCTGTCTGTCTGTCTCTCTCTCTCTCTCTCTCTCTCTCTCTCTCTCTCTCTCTCTCTCTCTCTCTCTCTCTCTCTCTCTCTCTCTCTCTCTCTCTCTCTCTCTCTCTCTCTCTCTCTCTCTCTCTCTCTCTCTCTCTCTCTCTCTCTCTCTTGTTTTTCTCTTTCTTTCTTTTTTTTTTATTAGATGAGTTCAAATTCTTGCACTGCAGTCTCTTGTTTGCTGCCTTCAATAAATTTAATAATTTTTTTTATTATTTTGTGAACCAATACCTAATTATTGTTTTGTTTTGTTTTTATTTTAATCCTTTCTACCCTATGACATTTATGTTTTCTCCTCAGACGATCAAACATTGCAGAGCAAGTTTCAAAGCTCAAGTAAGCTAAGCTGGGATTTCATTTTTTTGTTTTCCACATTACTACAATTCCTATTACTGTCCTCTTCCTGGTGTGTGTATGATGAGTTTCAATCTTTAAAAAAAGCTCAAATTGTGCAGCCATACATTGCATCCAAGAAATTTTCTTGATGAAAAAAATTAGGCTATGAATATTGTTTCTTTTAATGCTATACCAAATGTAAATAATTGATGCATATAGGTGAGACTCCTGGTATAAAACTTAAACTTTGTTTTTGTACTTTTGTACATTGATAGTGATCAGATACTGTTCTCTTCAAAAGCTAAAAATCTTGGTGTTTATTTTGATTCAAAGTTGTCAATGACCCCTCATATCAATCATTTGGCCCAAATTATGTTCTTAGAGCTACGCAGAATTAAACAGATTAGATCTTTTTTAAATGAAGGGGCTGTGAAAACTCTTGTGTCCTCTTTCATTCTATCAAGACTAGACTACTGTAATTCCTTACTATATGGCTTACCCATGGACACACTAAAGAGGCTTCAATTGATTCAGAACAACGCTGCTCGTCTCATTTTGAAAAAACGTAAAAGAGATCACTTAACACCCATGTTTAGGCATTTACACTGGCTTCCTGTACAAACTAGGATAAAATATAAGATTGCTGTCTTATGCTTCAAATGTGTTCACGGCTATGCCCCTAATTATCTTGTAGATCTTGTCGGTATGTACGTCCCCACTCGTAGCTTACGATCAGGTAACAAAGCTTTGCTGTCAGTTCCATGCAAACCATCAAGAAAAGACGGCCATAGAGCATTTGTACAATGTGCACCAGTTGTCTGCAATGCCCTTCCCCTTTCCATCAGGGAGGCGAGTTCTATAAGTCAGTTTAAGACCCTTTTGAAAACCCATTTGTTTACTGCACACGAAGACCTTAATTAGTCTGAGAAAAATTTGTCTTATTGTCAATGTCTTTTCTTATTTTCTTTGTACATGTAACTTATTTATTTTTTCCTCTTCTGTTTGTTTGAATTTATATGGACTAGGTTTTAGACTATAGACTAGTGTCACTATGTTAAACGTTTGTAAATAGACTATTGTAAAGAGCTTCGAGCCTACAAGTAGGAAGAGGCGCTAGGAAATAACTTCATTATTATTATTATTATTACTGCTTTTTTTTTCAAAGTAGGCTGATGTAAGTCTTGAAGCACCTCCATATTTTTCATACTGATTTATATCCCGTGTACACAGTTATGAGTCTGCTATGTATGTTCAGTTAAGTAATACATGGAGGATAAATTGAGCTTCTTATTTTAACTACAGTTACTTTAGCTCTTAAGTAGGGACAATGTACTGTATCAAAACTTTGATACAATCCTTCTTTCATTATAAAACAAATGAAGATATTTTATTTCTTATTCATAATGCAGATTGTTACTGTTCCTTTTGCAAAGTTTAAGCGAACCTTCTAAAAACTCAAGTTTGTTTTATTCAGTAATACATGAATTGTTCTGTAGATGCAAAACTGTATGCTGGCTTAGGATATGGCCTGTCTAAAAAGCTTCCTTTCAAACCTCCCCCCCCCCCCAAAAAAAAAAAAAAAGAAAATAACCAAAATTGACTGATAATTTTTGGATTTGCACATATACACAGATGCCGTGTTCTGATGGTTACTGGCAGCAAAGCATCTTTCAACCACACTGTTCACAATTTATTCTCTAAGATGCGCGAGCGCCTTGACAAGATGGAATGTGACATTCTTGAAGTGGATGGTGTAGCCAATGTCCTGGAGGAAAAGGTGAGAGTGTTGTGGAGCGAAAAAGAACATCTCTTGAGATACATATTTTGAAAAATGCCAAGCTTTAAACGCAATGCCAAAACAAAATACTTAGTTATTGGTATTTCTTGTATTATGTATAAATTGTGGGTTTATAAAATAAAAGTTTCAGTAAAGTTTCTTTTTAAAAAAGTGCCTAAATGTTCATTTAGAAGTGACCATTTGGATTTCTTTTTTTTTTCAAATGTATGTCAGCTTCTGTTAGAAGAGAAAAAGCTGAAGAAGAAAAGTCTTTTAAAACAAAGAATTAGGTTTGAAAAAATTGAATAAGGTCCAAATTCATTCCTACCCAGAAAAAAAGGGCTGCAATACTTGTTGATATGATTTTTTATGAACCCCTCTTTCTTCTCCTTAGTCCTGCTCATGGGAATCAGAATTGAAAATAATGTGTTTTGCATGTCTATTCAGTTGCACAAAATCTGGAAAGGAAAAAAAATCAGAGTTGCCTATTTTTTTTCTCTAGGTCTTGTTACATTTTTTAGTCTATTAAATATTGTCTATCTAACTCTCTCATCAGCCTGAAAAGTTTGCTGAGAGCCTGCTGTACTTTCTGCAAGGAATGGGGCTTGGTACGTGCTTTTTTCCTGTTCATAGTTTTTAAAAGAAATTTAGCCACATTTATAAAAATAAGTAATTATAAAAAGATTGTTTATAGGGCTTTATGAACTTATTGAATATGTACTTTATATGCAAACTTGTTTTCTTGCTTGATGTTAACTGAGTAAAAAAAATATATTGGGATGATTTTAGTTTTTAGATATGTATGGCTGAATATGTTTGAAAAAATAAAAAAGTGTATTGCACTGTTTTATCACCTAAATATTGAATGACTTTTTCTCTGTCATTGATAAGAAGATTGAAGTTTTTGTGCTTGAATCGAACACCTCCGGTTCTTTTTTAAATTCCTACAGTTTATATTCTGTTAAAGAAAGACAATAGTTTAACTTTCATCCCTTTCACTATTATGTGACATCTTTTTTGTTATCAGTGGGAGGAGTCCCAATGCCTCGTGTGCAGAGATCCTCTTCCATTGATAGCACAGGTACCCCACCACAGCGAAATCGATCCATGTCCATGGAGGAGGCTGACATGCCTCGTGGGATTTATTCCATGAGTCCACCCAAGTCTGGCGGTGGATCTCCACTGAAAGGCGGTCAGACTGATGCGCTTTCCACCAGCCCCCTCAAGAGCTAAGCTACTGCTCTCAATGTTGGTTGACCAGCTGGCCTCTTGATTGTCTTGTTTAGGCCTTCACAAAGTAGACAGAATGATTGTTTGGCAGTGCAACTCAAATAGACACTACTATGTGCTAGTGGAGAATACTTTGATAGGCCATGTGATCTGTGTGTTTTTTTTCTACTCCACAAAGGATAGTGAAACAAAAACGTTTCTGAAAATAGTTTACTTCTCAGTTCATTAAGCTGGATAGACATTTTTTCCCATTATGTTAAGGTAGTGTAGTTTACTTTTTTCACTAATGTTAAATATTTTCTCAAAGATGACAGTTGAAGACACTTCTTCAATTGAGATAGACAGATTGCCCATTTAAACATTGAAGGAAATAAATAAATACACATAATTTCATAACAATGACAATACAATTTCCTAGGGAGTAATCATTATTTCAAGGAAAATAGGTAATCATTCATCATTTAAAATATTGAGTTTTTGTTATAAATGAATTTTAGACTTAGGTAGTGTGTGCTGTTATTAGAATATGTTTTTAGGTTGAATCTTGAATTATTGGTAAAAATATGGTGTTATTTACACATTTTAGACTAATGAGGAATTATGTAAAAGTTTTGTCTTTGTCTGCCTTAGAGAGGGCTACAATTTGTTTCAGCAGTTTTTAGCTATGGCATTGAATTAATATTGTTCAACCAAAAAGCTGTTCAACAAAATCAATGCTGTCACTGCAATGTTTAGAATTTATATGCTTCATATTTTCATATCCATATGATGCTAGTTAGAGAGCAGCAGTAAGGTCCAATTACATTGGTCACTTTTCTGTTGTAACTTGATAGGAGCATTAATTGTCCAATTTTCACGGTTATTTGTCTGTTGTATATGATACCCCTGTGTAGCGTACACTTCTATGCACTGGTTTGTTGATTTTACACCCTTAAATTTAAAATGACATTTTATACAGTTGTGGTCATTGATAGTCTTTAATTGCAAGGCTTAACATGTTGATTTACTTTATGTACATCGAGGAAGGTATGTTTAAAACATTCATTCTGAGTAAAAGAGCCACTGCCAAAAGTTATTGATGCCATTTATCCAGACGTAACAAGCTTAACATCTTTTTTTGCTTACAACTGCAATGTTCAAAAAGCAGGAAAATTGTTATCATCAAATTTTTAGCTTGATTTTATCAATATCAAGAAATAAATATTCATCTTGTTGAGACAAACATGAATATAAAGCTTTAGCGACTTTAAGTATGATATTGTTCATCTGTAAGGTTTTCCATGAATCAATATCAGGATTGATCATCTTGAAAGAGATGCAGAAGAGCATTTCAATATGACCAATAATGAATCGCTGACGACACAGTTGTTTTTCCTTTACTTTAATTTTAATTAATAAAGTAAAAAATGGAGATAAAACATTTTTTCATTGCCTAATTTTTCTGTTCATTAAACTAGTATTTGGAATTTTTTAAAAACTGATATGCTTTATTTTTTTCCATTAAACTAGTGATTGTCATATTTATCTTTCTATCTAAAACTTCTCATATTTGTTGTTATGTTTGATGTTGTTCATCTTTTATCTACACAAATACATTTGTATGTTTAGCAATTTTTTTTATTTGAAAAGAAATTAGTATGGAATTGTATTGAAAGGATATAATTATAAATTTAAAAAGCCTTAAATTATTATTTAATCTGTTTCATCAAGAGAAATTATCCGCGTATAGTTGCCGAAGGTATATGGTTGTTAAGTGAAACTCTGTTTAAATAGCTGCGCCTGTGAGTTTAGAAACTTATCTTAATAAGTAATGGCCTATTAGGGAGTTTTTGTAAAGCCCTTCATGTTATTAATTGAAAAGTGTGATGTAAAATAAGCCCACATTGTTTTCCTTTTTTTAATATTAGACTTTATTTTACTTGTGATGGGATATACATAACATCATAATTTAAACGATTTTTTTTATCAGTTCATGTACACAGATACATATTCATCTACATTTCTGGTACAATGTACTCTGGATGCTCAAACAGAAAATATAGAGATTAGGCTTATTCCCAGTACTATGCCTATAGCTTCATACACATAATTTATTCATAAAATTTATCATTTTTTTCTTTCCTTTATGTAAATGTTCTTTTTTTTTTCAATTGTATAGAAATACCTAGATATTTTTAACTTTGTAAATAAATGGGTTGTGATAGTTTTCAAAAAATGCAGAGCCAGTTTTACATTTACTTTTGCTACTGGCTAATTTAGGTGTTAAATTACTTAATTTCGGTATCTGTCATAGTTTGAGAGAGAAGAAATGATTGGTTTTTTTTTTTGGTTAAGAGCATCATAAGGGCATATGATTAGAAATGCTTACTTCAAGGTATGTTTTAAAAGCTTGCTTAGACTGCTCATCATTTTTTTTCTTACATTTTTTCCACATGACATTTTGTTAAAAACGGAAAGAAAAAAACATTTTTTTTTATTTTTCTTTCTTAATTTACCTTTCATTTAAGTTTTTCTCTAAGCAGCAATATCAAAGAATAAGAGCCTTTAAGGCCTTCTCTGAAATGGCTTATTTTTAAAGGATATAATATTATTGTTTCAGCAAATCATCTCTATTTTATATGCTTTCCCAAGTTTGATGCATAACGGATTAAATATATATAGACTTCTCTCTGCTTTTTGCACTATGGAAGCCGTAAAGGTGCTGCAGGGTTAAAGTTTTATATTGACACTCTCTTAATTTTTTGCAGGGTATCTCAATCAAATTTTTATTTGAAGTTATTTTTTTTTTTTTGGCTTATCATCTGCAGTCCTTTCGTGTTTTTGTGCCAGCGTTTCTTTAACATGTACCAAAAGCATAAGACTAGAGGCCTATTTTGCCATGGAATACATGTATAATTTCTTAATTATAAAGTAATAGAACAGGAACTATCACCATGTAAACTTATTTCTGTTGTTTGAGTATAGAATGAAATGAGTGTAATACATATATCTATAATTGTATGTTTATCAAACATTTCAATAAAATCATGGAATACTATCTTTCTTTTCTGTTTTATTTTTTATGCACAGATTTAACTTAAATGTGTAAAGCATAACACTTTATCTGAAAAAAATTGTGAAACATGATGGGGGAGAAAACAGATGTTTGACCCTCCCATACAAAGTGCCTTGTTTTTCAATTCCGCGAATAGTATGGTTTGGGGTATGTCTTTTTAGTGGGGTAGGAGGTGGAGGAGAGAATGATACTAAAATCTATTTTCTTTCAAAATGATGTTTTTTTCAACAAAATGATATTGAAAATGAAGCCTCTGGAACATCTAAAATGTCAACATCATCAGTATTATATCTTTACATTTCATATCCCAAGAATTATTAAATTAACAGTGGTCAGTTAACCAGCTGTTTCCAGTTTTTGGGGGTTCATTTTTATACATTTTATATATGTATCTACAAAAGTTGGTGACTTTGAAATATTGCTTTTGTAATTTTGTTGATTTCTAAATCTTTGGTTTCTTGGTGAACTTGCTTCCTTAAATTTTTTTGTGAAATTCAGACTTCAAATCAGTAAGTGTCCTCAATTCTAAACCGCATTTTTCCTCCTGGCTTTAGTTTATATTTTCTCTTGATGTTGTTGGTAATAACCTCTTCATGTGCAGTCAAAGGTTTTTAGTCTGATGATTCTATAATAGTTACCCCTCGGGTAAACAAGAGACATCTCATTGTCTGTTAATTGTTTGTAGGCTTGGTTTTGGCATTGATGTTGCTTGTGGGTTACAAGTTACTTTGTTCTGACTGTCAGTATGTCCGTGATTGAGCTTGATGAGTTTGCAAGGAATTTGCTAGAAAATCAGGTGTTGTATTTCTAGGTAACATTCCTCTCTTTAGTGCAAGTTATAAATGTGTGGTTGTTACCCCAGATACAGTCTTCTAAACAAAGAAAATAAGGGCTTGAAGACTTGTGGATGAGCATCACTCATGACTCCGCTGCTGGGTTAAATGGATCCAAAAGTTTGTTTTAAAGATTTAAAAGTTAAAAACAGTCACTAATGAGCCATTTTTTATCATTTTTCGTCTTTAGCAAATTTTACAGTAATTGAAATATTTGTTTAATTTACTGTACAGAATATTTACTAGTTAAACAGTGCAAAAAATTTCAACAAAATTTACTTTTAAAAACTCAGGTCTATTCGAAGTTGCCAATTTGTTTGATTTATACTGAAAAAGCAATGTAGAGCTCTGGGAGAGGCAAGCTTGTCCCATGATTTGAAGGTGTCAGGTGTGAATCATGTATGTTGCATGTCATCACCTTATGGGCTTTTTATGACTTACTTTCTGGTGTGTATAGGTGAGTGATAATTTGTTAGCTCAGTCTTTTTTTTTCCATCCAAATTACTGAAATAAACGCACTTTGTTGCAGACCTGAAATTTCTTTTATTAAAAAAAAAAAAACAAAAAAAAAAGCAGAGCAAGGAAGAAACCAAGTTTTACACCAGCTTCAATGAGACAGGAGTTAAGTTTCCTTTCAGCCGAGATAAATATAATTAAAATAAAGTAACTGTTCTATTTCTGAATTCCCTGACTCTCAATGATGATGCAACATTTTGAGGCTCAGTTGTATTCAGGCACAACTTTTTTTTTTTATGATGGAATTAAAAAATTAAATGTTATTTCCATTTTCTTTTTTACATTTAATAATTTAAAAAAAAGCGCAGTCAACATTTTACAGCTGCTGGAGCTGAGCAAGTTGTACATAAAATCGTTTACTGGATTGTGAAAAAAAGTCATTATATTTGTAGAATATTGGGCTTTACTGGTCGAAGCTTGTGTCACATTAGTTAAGATTTCTTTGCTTTCAAATGAGCTTGGACTACATATGTTAGATGGCGTTTGTAACAAAACAAAAAAAAAAGAAAAAAATAGATTGTGTGATTTACTAACCAATGGTCTTATACAGAAACATTGACATATATTGAATTAGACATGAACTCAAGCACTAAAGCCATTTTAACGGGTGAAGTACCTTTTAAGATAACGAATTGTGTGTAGAATCATTTGTCCCGTCTGAGCCCATTCCTCCCAATGTTTTGTGTAACTTATTAAAGTCATTTTTTTCTAGACACAATCTGATGAAGCCACAATAAAGGCGAAACGTTTATATGTTAAATCTGTTCTTGTGTTGTTTCTATTTTTAGTCCCGTAGTTATAAAGTTGCGTGCCTGTCTCTTTTTAGATCCTGTTGCACACTATTTACAGACACACACGCGTCCTTGTTGGATCCTTTTTATTTACCAAGTTGTCCACCAAGTGTGGTGTTTTTGCTTTTCTTTTTGGACTTATGAGGTGAGAGACTTTGCCAGTTGTTTTTATAAATAAAGTGGTATCTAGAATATCCGTAAAAATGTGTCAGATTGGGGAAAAGAAACCATTCTCACATAAGATAAGTCTAGAAGATTTTGTCTCAAGTATTGCTGATTTATTGTAAGCAAGGCTTTTCTGCAAAATAATATGTCCATATAGGCCATACTTGTTTTTATTTGGTCAAAATCAGGAAGAGCTGCCTTTCTTCCCTTTTTTTATAGGGTCATTTATTTACAATCTCAGATACTAGGTATTCATGAATAAGACTCTTAAGTCAAAAGTATTGCCTAGAAGTGCCAAATGTAGAAATTAGCTTCTTGCTCTTTGCGCTGTGCAAAAAAAAAAAAGATAACAGGGAGACATCTGAGAGTCATTACCTGGGTGTGGCTCGGCCCCCTTTGAGTGTCGGAAGTTCAGGGCCGAAACACTTGCTACAAGGGGGTTTCTTCTCTGAAGACTCTCTGTTATCTAGCTCCCCAATGAGTTTCTACCTACCACAGTTAACAGAAGGGTTTGTTTGGTCAGTGAAATTTACATAGTAATTTTACAAATAAAGATAGAATATTTATTGCACAGCACACTACCATTTTCACAGCATTAATACTACTATTATAACTATCATTATCATCATCATCATCATCATCAGTAGTAGTAGTAGTAGTAGTAGTAGTAGTAGTAGTAGTAGTAGTAGTAGTAGTAGTAGTAGTAGTAGTAGTAGTAGTAGTAGTAGTAGTAGTAGTAGGAGGAGGAGTAGTAGTAGTAGTAGTAGTAGTAGTAGTAGTAGTAGTAGTAGTAGTAGTAGTAGTAGTAGTAGTAGTAGTAGTAGTAGTAGTAGTAGTAGTAGTAGTAGTAGTAGTAGTAGGAGTATTATTATTATTATTATTATTATTATTATTATTATTATTATTATTATTATTATTATTATTATTATTATTATTATTACGAGGGCATATTGATAAGTTTTGCCTCCAAGTCCATAACTTTGGAAATAATGAAGACAAACAAA
Organism: Elysia crispata; assembly: GCA_033675545.1. Taxonomy (NCBI): domain Eukaryota; kingdom Metazoa; phylum Mollusca; class Gastropoda; family Plakobranchidae; genus Elysia; species Elysia crispata. Next base: position 1,081,120 of record JAWDGP010002185.1, on the reverse strand, counting down.
TGATACTTACACCAAATGAAAGGTCATTTTATTTAGCACCAGATGACATATCATTTTTCAACATAATCACCGTCCCGTTCGATACAGAGCCGCCACCGACGGACGACCTGTTGGATGCCGTCAGCGAAGAAGTCAGCAGTCTTGTCTCTGAACCAAGAAAGAACAGCATTCTTCACATCTTCGTCTGTCTCGTAACGGTTGCCCTTGAGGTAATCCTTGAGTTTTGGAAAAAGGAAGAAATCGCTCGGAGCAAGATCTGGGCTATAAGGCGGGTGCGGTAATGTCCGGAGGCCTAAACGATCTAAAGCCGTGCGAGTTTCCATACTTGTGTGAGGGCGAGCGTTGTCGTGATGGATGATGGTGCTTCTCACGATCTTTTGGGACAGTGAGGGTGTGGTTCACACAGAATTTTTGGAACAAGGCAACACCGTGAATTCTACGAAATATGTGAACACACTGGAGAAACTGAAAGCGAGGTTGCGACGGGTAAGGAGTGAGAAAGTTTCCATCATCCATCACGACAACGCTCGCCCTCACACAAGTTTGGAAACTCGCACGGCTTTAGATCGTTTAGGCCTCCGGACTACCGCACCCGCCTTATAGCCCAGATCTTGCTCCGAGCGATTTCTTCCTTTTTCCAAAACTCAAGGATTACCTCAAGGGCAACCGTTACGAGACAGACGAAGATGTGAAGAATGCTGTTCTTTCTTGGTGCAGAGACAAGACTGCTGACTTCTTCGCTGACGGCATCCAACAGGTCGTCCGTCGGTGGCGGCTCTGTATCGAACGGGACGGTGATTATGTTGAAAAATGATATGTCATCTGGTGCTAAATAAAATGACCTTTCATTTGGTATAAGTATCATTTGTTTGTCTTCATTATTTGCAAAGTTATGGACTTGGAGGCAAAACTAATCAATATGCCCTCGTATTATTATTATTATTATTATTATTATTATTATTATTATTTTTTTTTTCTTCTTCTTCTTCTTCTCATTATTATTATTATTATTATTATTATTATTATTATTATTATTATTATTATTATTATTATTATTATTATTATTATTATTATTATTATTATTATTATTATTATTATTATTATTATTATTATTATTATTATTATTATTATTATTATTATTATTATTATTATTATTATTATACTAGCAAGACTAAAGAGAGAAAGGATATGTAGAGAGGAAAACAACTCATCAAACGAAGCAGTTGGTCAAACCTTCATGTTTTTTCACTTCCCAAAACCTTTCCTGTGTTTCGTAGGTCGAGGTAACTTGCTTGTTTAAACTAGACTGCACCGAAATTAAATTGTATGGAGCACAATATAAAAAATATTTCCAATGAATAGCTTCAAAATTTAATCAAAGCACGAAAGCATGTGTGTGACAACTACGCCGATTCGATGACAGCTAAGATCGGGTCGTTGAATAATTGTTTGTGCTAATTTTTACCTAAAAATAGAAGAAAAAAATGACCTTTTGTCTCGAGCATTAAATATGTAAACCGAAAATTGTGTTGTCCTGCAGTATAAAAGACAAATCTTATACTCTTAATCATTCAAGTATTCAATTTATGTGAAGGGCAATTGCTATTTTACTGATCAACTCAAATAAGAAATTGATGTATGTCATCAAGTATAGGTATTGGAGGACTTAAAGTAAAAAAAAATCTGTGCAATTCATGTTTTCGAATTAACAACACCAAATCCTTTCTCTTGACATCACGCAACAACAAAAAATGCGAAACGTTTAATTTCAACCCAGTACCGTTGTATTACCCGTTAATCAATGGACCACATTGTGGTTCTAATTCCACTTCTTCAGGACACTCTTTGTGAGATCATGAGAAAGCTCCAATTGATGCAGGCCTAATGAAACCATTATCAGCTTTATCGATTTCGCCTGATGACTCGAGGGAGTTGATCAGCGAAAGAAATCTTTACCCAGGAGTGTCTATACCTTAAACAATGCGCCAGTTTCTTCAAAAACAAGCCACACTTGAGTTGTATGTAATGTCCACATTGAATTCTACTATTCCAAGATTTTATAAGATGGCCAAGTTCAGCCAAGTACGTTTACTGCTATTCAATAGTTTTATCTTTATTAGATCGGTATGGAAATCTGTTCAAAATATTTCCATGACATGGTTAAATAGTTAAGTACTCAGATATGTTTAAGCTTTCCCCTCACATTAGGTTTTTCAAAATATCCGTCTCTTCATGTGCCTTAGTGTCTTTGTAAAAGTCTCCCCCCCCCTTCTCTCTCTCTCTCTCTCTCTCTCTCTCTCTCTCTCTCTCTCTCTCTCTCTCTCTCTCTCTCTCTCTCTCTCTCTCTCTCTCTCTCTCCATGTATTTATTTATCTATCTTTCTCTCCCTCTCTATCCGCCTATCTCTATGTTTTTTCTCCGATGCTGCCTTCGTTTTTTAGGAACACAGATCATTATCAGCGAATTTCAACTGAAGTCATAATTGAAAATAAAATCCAGAGTTTAAAAAAATCAATATTTTTGAATTTGAATCAAGAGGCGCGTCAGACAAAAGGAAAACCTTCTAACTTTTTTTAATTAATGGTTTGATTCAGGGGGAAAGCAATATTCAGAAGCTCCTATTATTGTTTGATTTTAACCAACCCGTGTTTGCAGGTGGTTCCCATTTTAAACAGATGAATGTCACAGTTTTACAAAGCTTATTTAATTTCAAGAATAATTTGAAAAAGATGCCTTTTAAAAATTGCTAAAACTTTCAGTCAGAAAAGGCTGTGCGCTAAATTAAACACAATTTTGCTCTGACTAATGTTTCATCTTTGGAAAATTTTAGATCAGCTATGATTTCAAATCTACGGTGTCCAAGGTCTTCTTCAACAAGACAACAAGGTTGTACAAAATAAGTCGCCAAAGTAACACATGGAATTCTGAGTCCAAAAGGAAATTGCCCTAAAAAGCTTCTTTTCATTTTGAGAAAACAACGTGAACACTAAGTCCTCAAAGAAATCTTCCAATCCGAGAATACGATTGGAGCACTTTTGTTTAGAGGACTCAGATTGCTTTGCAGTGTCGACGGTGGACAAAAGTTTGAATTTTGTCGTATCGACCATGAGCTTCTTGACAGCGACCCCATTAGCACGTTCTAAGGAGTTAAAAACAATGGGGAGAGAGAGAGAGAGAGAGAGAGAGAGAGAGAGAGAGAGAGAGAGAGAGAGAGAGAGAGAGAGAGAGAGAGAGAGAGAATGAGTCAGTGAGTGAGAGAGATCTTGAGTGAGTGAGTGAGAGAGAGAGAGAAAGAGAAAGAGATTGAAAGCGAAAGTGAGAGATAGAGATTGAGTGTTTGTGAAAGAGTGAGAGAGAGAGAGAGAGAGAGAGAGAGAGAGAGAGAGAGAGAGAGAGAGTGAGAGAGCTATTAACTGAGCCTGAGAATAGCAGATCAAATCTGTGATAAGCCTTGGCCTCTCAAGTGGGTTGAAAGGAGAAAAATGCAAAACACAAGTAATAACAACCCACCAATATATTTTAGCCATTTAGGGAAGTGTCGTTCATCTTGGAGAGGGAACTTTGGAAGGACTGTCAAATATTTTTCAGTATCTCATATTTTGATGTGTTTATGCGTATATGTTTCCAAATACATGCGATATCATATAATGACATAGAGTGAAGAACAAGCTCTTGTTTTCTGCTCTGGAAATTTTGCAATATGAAACTGATACAAATTGTAGGCCTAATTACTTTAATTTCGATCAAAGGTGAGGCATGTCAGCGTATTAGGTGTTTGAGCAATCATTTCAAGTTTAGTATGTGTGTTTGAAGCTAATCATCTTTTGTCCTCATGAGTTTTCCAATCCTTCTTGTTTCATAAATCTTCTTTCACATAGTCACAAAAATTTTAGGCTTAGTTCTTTTCAATAAACAGTTGAGTTATTGGCATCGTTTGGAGCAAGGAGGCTAGCGATTGTTATAGAGATAAAGAATACGCAGCTTTGAAAAGCAATATCTGTTGTTAACTACTTTGTTACAAAATATCTACGGGTGTTAATAAGTTAAAAATAAATCCTCAAGATAACTAGTGATCATTGAGACGAAACTAACGATGACTTCAAGGTTTAAAAGCTCCTGATTTAGTAAAAAGGTTACCAGTTCAAAGATATAAATGTACTTTGTGCCATTCGAATAGGTTTATACTCAAAAATTCATTATCACATAAATCGACATTGCTTTTGGCCATTTTGTTCTTCCCGGCCCACAATGCCATGTTAAATTGGGTGCAATCTTAGTAATTAAAAGGCATGTTCTTGCACAAAGAGATAGATTTCTAGAGGAATGAAAAATGGCAGTTCACTGCTTTGCATTACAAATGGATTCAGGTGAGATTCTTTTTATGGCTTTTCATTATTCAAAATCTGCTGTCAGGGTTTCTTCAAAATACAATTTAAGAGTTGTTGGCGCATAAAAGATTTCTTGTTCATATCATGCGATTCAAATTTTGGTGCTTTTTAAATAGTAGGCCTTTTTCTTGGGGCATTTGTCTGTCAGAGAAAACATTTATAGTTTTATTTTACACCAGTGGGGAATGTCGTGAGCCATAAACAGTGGACTTTGACCCTCCACACCAGACCAGAAACCTGGAACGATGCAAGCATTATTTGCAGAAGACGAAGCGGCCGTTTGGTGCAGATCAACAATGAACGGCGCAGAGATGTGTTTAGGAAATTACTAGCTCTTCCACCATGGGCAGATAACATGTGAGTACTGGCAGTGCAAAGTCTATTGTTTAAAACGTCATGCCATGTTTATGTTTTTGTTTCTTACAAAAATATCCACTGACTTGCGTCTATGTCAGTAAGTAATCTAGAATACATTTTCATAATCCTACTTCATGTACTTCATTGTTTGCCTCATCGTCCTTTTTATTATGATATTTTGGTTTTGTTCATTTTTTTAGCTTATTTTTCAAATCAATGTTGCAATATTAAATACGCTTGAAGTTCAAATTTTAATTTGATAGCTCAGTTCAGATATGCGCTGAAAGCCCAACATTATTAATTTCAGAGGCACCTCCGCTATGGTGGGGCTAATACGGTCTCCGTACAGAGATAGCTTTCGATGGATTGGATGCAGTGAGGAGCTTACTGCCCTCCGGGTAGAGGACGGATTCTGTGGAGCTTGGGCGACAAATCTGAGCCAACCGTTCGCTCTCTCTTGCTTCGACCAACCTATGAAGTTTATATGTCAGGCAGCATTCGGTAAAATCAATGTAATAAAAAAAAGTGATTAGCAGAGATTTGACTTATAACTTAGTGCTGGATAAGACGTTGTAGCATTCAATTTGAAGATGACAGATATGATACGACACTCCTTTAAGCTATTGTAGGTTGCTCTAGTCGGACTATTAAGCATAAAACTTGGCACGGTAGTTTATATGTGCCTAGATTAATATCTAGACTTAGAGTGTGTTGATGTTATCTGTTACGTAAAATATTGTTGCGATGAAACAATAATAAAGTAATTAAGCGAATAAGAATGGACGACGCTGTTCACTTCATAGTTTCAGGTGTTAGGGGTTTATACAAATATCCTCATACTTCTGTTTCCGCAACAAAGGAGCTCTGGTTCGTTTCAACATATCGGGAAAATTGTAAAAAACTGAGATGGTTTTGATCTTGTGAATGCGTGGAACTTTCAAAGGAAGATAAGCAAGATTCGCAGTTATTCTCTCTCGTATTTCAGCAAATTTTAAAATAGAATATCTGCATTATCCCAAAAGAATGATATATTTATATGTACAAAAGCAAAGAAACTACTAGATAAATTCAACTTCCTACTGATGGAACGAGAGTTTCTGTGTAAGAACGTTTATCTTAATAATAATATGAGATAGTTAATTAATCAATCTCATTTGATGATCTGCACGCCTATATTGCGAATTTTTTAAGTATGAACAATGAAGATTGATAAATAAGACAGAGTGTATAGAGATTTGGAAAGAAATGTACTTTCCTTGGAAGCATAGAAACACAGAGAGAGAAAGAAAGAGAGAGAAAGAGAGAGAGAGAGAGAGAGAGAGAGAGAGAGAGAGAGAGAGAGAGAGAGAGAGAGAGAGAGAGAGAGAGAGAGAGAGAGAGAGAGAACAATCTCAAAGACGTGAAAACAATAAAGTACAGATAGTACGAATCGAACTCCCACCTCTGTACGACACCCATTACTTTGCAAGACAAGACCACGCCCTTAGCTACAGAGCTGTCCTCATATACCAAAACAGATGATTCAGCCAGAGTGACTTTCGTGCTGGTTTGAACAGACTAAGAAACTGAGTCGCTAGAACGAAGAAGTCCATATTTCTGCAAGATATAAACAAACCACCCTCTATCGTATCTTAGGGTGTTTGTTTAACTCACAAAAATAAAATATTGACATAAAGAAGGCAGTCAACCAACAACACAGGTTGGGACAGGCGGAGCTAGACCAAACAATCGAAGGATGCAAGGGATTGAAAATAATGACATGTATACTATAGAAAAAGCAAACCTAAATCTAACACGATAAATACAAATAAGATAAAAAGAATAAAAGACGTCTAGACTTTCACAGACGATATGCAATGAGATCAAAACCTCACAAAAAACATATGAAGCAAAAGTCATATTAAACACGTTTCACAATGCGCGGTTTAGACTGACAAGACTTAAAAATACCACAAATAAATATGAAACCTGTATGAAAAGAAAAAAATCTAAAAGAAAATGTTTGCATGTGAACAATCATCTCTAGTGCATACAATTTATAAGCGAAAAATAGTTTCATAATATCAAAATGTTAAAACGCTATAAATTAACAGATTTGAACGTCAGTTATCATACTCTTGTTCAATACACTATGTATAAAGTTCCACCCTGTTTTAATTTACTCTCTTTCTCTCTCTTTGGTCAGATCGTGCTCGGTGCTCTTTGGAAACCTACCCAGGTAAAGTGCCAGCTCCCAGTGAGGAAATGACGACAGTTCGTGCCAGTAATGCTGATACGTTTAGAAAATGCAACTCAGCATGCAACAGGCAAGGGGACAGGTGCTTGGCTTTTTCCTTCTCCAACCTCACTGAAAGTGAGTACTCTGTGTAGCTTGACTTCCGCTCTCTCTTTATCCTCCTTTTAATCTGAATTCATCAACATTTTCTTAAGTGATATCAATTCAGCATTGTTCAATGTGTCCCAAGTCTCACTAGCGGTCTTATACGATCACAAGTTTTCTTTCCTTAATTATTGCGTCTAGTATGGTGGTATTGATGAAATCTAACTTTGAGTGTTATAAATAAAAAAAAAAAACAACATCAGTTGGAAAGTTAGAAACAAGACAAAGAGAAAAGCAAATTTAAGCCAGGGAGAAAGGGGAAGTGTTTTGGATGCCTTTTTTTTTAGATTAAGAAATGTGTTCCGATTTATTCAACAATTTATTTACAAGCCATAAATAGGGAATAAATATTAATTCAGGCATATATTATGTGTGGTCAACAACTTATGCATTTGTTTACCTATTAAACCAGTTTTACATGCTCAATATTTTTTGTTTTGTTTTTGTTGTTTAAAATATACATTTTTCAGAAAAAGTTCGCTGTTGACGGAAAACTTGTGACTCCAAACCTAGTAAGAATTAAACCATTGATGAGAGTTTTACCCCAAAACTTTTTTGATAACTTTTAATCACAGAGTCATAACCTGCTAGTCTATGTTTATTTGTTGCTGTGTTGTTTTTGTTTTGTTTGTTTTTATGTTTCTTTTTTTTTAAAGATATATGTTAATTAAATAAAAGAACAAACTTTCTTTTCGCCTCAAAAGCTTGCTGGCTATATACATCTGAAGACCTGACATATTTCTACAAAGGGAGGAATCTTGCTATAGACAACTCCACAACGACTTTAATCAACGTGTGCTTTAATAGTAAGCTTAAAAATACCCTTATCACAATTATTGTATGCATATTTTTATTTTAGAATTTTTTCTAGTTTCAAAATCAAATTCAGTTTTGACGTTTTTTACTCCATTGTTTTGCGCTCGCTTTTCCTAAAAAAAAAAAAAAAAAGAAAAGAAAACCATTATATCCAATTGCCTATTGTTGCAATGTAACAAATCACCATATTCACTGTTCATACTCGGCCAAACTCACGGAGAACTGCGGAAATAACCTTTAATAATAGTATGGGTGGTTCGGTGCGCAGTAATAGGGCGTGCTGGCATCGTGATTATAATACCACGTCAATTAGGGACTCGATGAAATCACTTCTGTTATTTAGTATCTGATAATGAAGTTGTGTATCCATGGGGTTATGCTGGTTTATAGGAAAATCAAGCCGTTTTAGTCGGAGTCAGCCAGTTCTGGAGTAGAATTCTGAGCAGTTATGTAGACCAGACCTCCAGGCACTAGAGAGAAAAGTTGTAGTTAGGGAAGTAGTTTTCAGTACAAATCGTTTGATCAAAGCATAGCGAATCACTAAGCTGCGAGTGGGATATTGATCCAGTTTATATGAAGATATGAGACTTAATTTCCGCCCGTACTGGGACAGTGTATTATGATGTTAGGGTATGAAGTCGACAAGATTTTAAACAAGTTTTTAATAAGGTATTTGCTTTAAAAAAAGAGGGAAAAGCCACCAATTACTGCAGTAACATAGCATTAACAGAAAAAAAATTGAATATCGTCTGTATATATCAGTGTCTGGCATTGTGAAACTGTGCCAGCTATAAATGATAACCATATTCAACAATAAAGATGTTATTGCTTTACGGGGAATTCCTGTGCAGTGAATGCAGTGAAGTCTGTAGATTAATAGAACGGATTATGGAAGAGCTGATAAAAAGAATTCGAGACACTCACTCCCTGTCTCACACCTCAAAAGTATAAGGGCGGAATAGTCTAGTGTTAGATATCATCAGTTTACAACTCAGACCATGACAAGTAGATAATGTAAATGCCATGGCTAAAGATTACTTTTATTTTGTAAAGTACTTCTTATTTAATAATCAAAGAGAAGATGAGCCCCATTCGGTTTCTCCACTTTTTTTTTGTACTTGCGTTTTTTGAGTTGGTTTTTTTTTTTTAAGATTATAAAAATGAGACCGGAGATCAAAAGTTAAGTTCAAGATAATTTTATCAAATTCTATGCCTCCATACATTTTAGTCCGTGCCCTAAATTCACATTTGGAAGGAGGCCTTAAAAGGAATCGCTTTACAGTACAGGAGCTGATAATTTTATTTCCTTACTGTGTAATTATTATGAATAGATATTATATATAGATCTAAATTCATTTCCAGGCGCAATTTTGAAGAGTAAGTGTCTCCAGTCGGTGTAAGTCGCTTTCACTTCACTTTGTATAGTTGGCGATAAAATAAAAGCATCTTTAAAGAGTCTATCTAGCGGCCGTACTCTGCGGCCGCTCGTCCAAGACTGAAACTAGATCGGCCGTACTCTGTAGCCGCTCGGATTCAAAGAGTTTAAATGCATTGGTTTAGTTAATAAATTATGATTTAAAATTTAAGTCAAGCAAAACCCATAAAGTCTTTATGCTTGAATGAAAACCCGGTCGCTTGAAAGCTTCAAAATAAGTTGTCGTGTAAAATTATTCTACAGAAAATGTTTCAAAATGGAAACAAATGAAAATTTAGAAATCGGTTTAGAGGAATTACTGTTTGAAATGAACGACATGAATGCTAACATTATTTATGACTGTATTGTTTCGCTGTTAAAGCGGATGTCTACAGCGGACCTCACATTGTCAAGTACAGCAGTGCCTTGACTCCGCCCCGCTGGCCTTGTCATAGAAATGACTCGTCGGGAGCAGGAGAGGAAAAAATATGTAAGTCATAGCAACAGAAGTATAATAGTACTCTGATGCCATAGCAGAGAGTCTGTATAACTAGTGAGCTCTATTCTCGGTTCCAAACCTCTACCGAGACACCTACTGGCTTCTGAGAAGAGCGTGTGAAATTTTGTCGAAGGCTAGCTGTGCCCCAATTATTTTCAATGACTTACATGATTCTATCTAATGAATCTGTTAATAGCGATTGATAGCGTATCGTATGGAGATCATCAGATCACTGGCCCCAATCCACACTGTTGTTGAAAGCATAATATGAGTCGATTTCGTTCTTATTTCTTTACCTTCTCTTAACTTCTTACTTTTCTCCTTCTTTCGACGTTTATATAATTTTCATAATACTATTGGTGTTATAAACTTATAGATTATTATTATAAGTAGTAGAAGTAGTAGTAGTAGTAGTAGTAGTAGTAGTAGTAGTAGTAGTAGTAGTAGTAGTAGTAGTAGTAGTAGTAGTAGTAGTAGTAGTAGTAGTAGTAGTAGTAGTAGTAGTAGTAGTAGTAGTAGTAGTAGTAGTAGTAGTAGTAGTAGTAGTAGTACTGGTAGTAGTAGTAGTAGTAGTAGTAGTAGTAGTAGTAGTAGTAGTAGTAGTAGTAGTAGTAGTAGTAGTAGTAGTAGTAGTAGTAGTAGTAGTAGTAGTAGTAGTAGTTCCATTCTCATTACATTATAGAGCGAGTAATAAGATCTTCCTTCAGAGCCCGCCATGTCCTGGTAACCCGAGACTTCACATAGTTATTATAAAGGCGCGCAATAGCGAGTTGGGGCTCTCTATGCAGACTCTCTGATCTTGGGGAGATTTTTTAATTATATCTCAGTATGGTTTAAGAGAAGCAAAGAAAGGTATTAAGACAGATGAAGTTCGATAAAAAAAATCTTATTTCACTGATTCTTAAATTCAAAACCCGTAAGTAGGGCCTACAAAAGTAAAATGTTAAGACCAATTTTGAGATTTCATTAAAGTTAGGCGTAAAAGTTAAATAAGGTTTCAACTTATCGTATCAATTTTAAGATTTATGGGATCTATTTAAATTTCATAGTGCCTACCTATGGCATTGGTTAACAGCACTTTCATTAAATAGATCAAGTTATCAGCCAGAAACGCTGAAATTCGAATAAATGAAATAATTTGAACTTATATGGTTAGACTTATAAGCGCGTATATTTTTATCTTGTTTGTCGAACAGAAGAATGTCAGATCACTCTTTGCTTTTCTATTTTTTTTTTCAATTTCAGTTTACATTTTCCACACATCTCCATCGTCCTGGTTCGTGGCTAAAAGCGTATGTGAATCAAAGGGGTATAAACTGGCAGAGTTCGATTCTCAGGCAAAGAGATTGGTTGTACCACAACTGATGATTAATATAAGGTAAAGTACGCTTTGTATAAGTTAAGTTTTGTGCGAAGTTTTACGCCCCTATGATATCTGCAAAAGTCCTTTACGGTAATGGCATTTTCCAGCAAGCCTGGATCAAGACTGGCTAGATGAGACCCAACTCAAACAATAGATGTCCAATTCGGGGACTTTAGCCCGGTTCTCCTAGTTGGTTGCCTAACAGGCTGAAACATCTGGTACCCATGCTTTTGGTCACAAACTACAACAGAAAAATATACAGCAATTCTTTGGGCAAAGAATTTTCAATCATGTAACAAGTCGGGTGAGACGCAGGCTGATTTTTTTTTTTAATTGTGTGTGTGTGTGTGTGTGTGATAAATCATTTAGTTTTTAAATATTTTGCAAGTCTGCTTTGCTAAACAAAAACTTGTTGTTTTTTTCGAAAAGTGCTGTATGTTCGGTTTTTCTAAATTATAATTTTTAGTTATACAATATATATTATGGTGGGAATAGTTCCTTAGAATGCCTATGTCTTAATATAGCACATGCGATATTTATGCTAACATAGAAAATTTCGTTCAGAAAATCGTTTTGCTTAACTATCACTGAACCCAAACTCTCGAAAATATTAGCTCACAGCCATACTGGACTGGGTTTCAACTTCATCGTCGTAACTATTACTACTGGATTCAATCCCGTGTCACGGTCAGCCCAGTGCCAGAGAACGAGACTGCCAACAATGGCGGAGATTCTTGCGGCGCAACACTTCTGCCGGAAGCGCTCAACAAGCTGATATCCTGTGATAGACAATTGCCCTTTGTGTGTCAGAAGAAAACAGGTGAGAAAGCATTGACTAAGAAGATGGCAAATCAACTGTCTAGCGAGTGAAACAAAATGGCAATTTCAAAGTGATATGTCCTAGTGTGTAATGATGATGGAATTAAAAATGTTAGTTTGCACCTGTTCGGTTTAAATCAATCAAATATCATTAAAGCTGCACCTATACGGTTTGAATCAATCAAATATCATTAAAGCTGCACCTATACGGTTTGAATCAATCAAATATCATTAAAGCTGCACCTATACGGTTTAAATCAATCAAATATCATTAAAGCTGCACCTATACGGTTTAAATCAATCAAATATCATTAAAGCTGCACCTATACGGTTTGAATCAATCAAATATCATTAAAGCTGCACCTATACGGTTTGAATCAATCAAATATCATTAAAGCTGCACCTATACGGTTTGAATCAACCAAATATCATTAAACTGTTCTTATCGACTTATAAGTTATATGTTAAATGTAAGGTCTAAATATTTGCGAAGACCTTTTTGCTTGTCGTTTAGAAATATACAGAAACACATAACGTATATCAAAGAAGTCCTGAAAAACGTAAAGATTATTGATTATATCCGTTATTGTTTTGATAATATGAGTGAAGATCACTCGTAAAGTCAAACCATGTTTAGTTTATTTTTAAAAGAAAACGAAATTAACACCATCAAGATCTGCATTATCCCCAGGAGTGCGTATACGCGGATGTGGATTTCAAGTTACACCACAAACTCTGCTAAAAGGCGACTTAATAGACGCTACATCGGTAAACATGTTTCGCTTAATGCCTTAAAGTTAGGCTATGAAAGAGACAGAGAGATAGAGATTGGAAGACAGAGAGAGATAGAGAGAGAGAGAGAGAAAGAAACGGAAATTGTGTATGGGGGGTGTGGGTGTGGGTACGGCCATGGACATTTCTAAAAATTTAGAACAAAATAATGTAGCAAAAATTGGACAATACTACTTCACATAAATAATCCTCATTTTCCTTGGCGTGTTTTCTATACGAGGACTGTGGGACGAAACATATGAATTAACTGACATGAACTTTTTGGGGAAGGTATTTCCGCTTTCCTGTGGCTGTAGAGAAAACGCTCTGGTGTAGTTATTATGTAGAACCAGGATAAACAAAACAGTATTAAAAATTTTTTGTGAAGTTTCTTTAAACTTGATCAAAATTGATGGCCGTACTTGTCTTATTTCTGGAACAACCTCCTTGGTAATTGTTATTTAGGGGATAGAATTAAATAAATGATAATATAGTTATAGTTAGTTCGATAATTGACTTCGATTATTTTAAAAGAATATCGCCTTTGCTGTTATTCTTGAAAGAAAGATATACAAACAAGTAACATATGTCTAGATCCACCCAGAAGTGATAGCCCACGACATTTTGCAACACCTGGCAGACTCAAGGTGTTTCTCCTGCTCTCATACACCTAACCAGGGCTGCAAACTTCTGAGAAACACATCCTGGGAAGAATGCTTCTCAGGTGATAATGCATTCAACTTGAGTGCTTCATCTGAAGGATGGACTACTTACCGCTATTCGTGTTTTGCAGGTAAGAAGGTGTTTCCGTTACAGTTTGGATGCAAATAAAATTAGTTGAAAAAAAAACAACAGAATTTTTGTCTCAATCCGAAAAAAATAAGAAAGTTTTGGTACATATTTTCATAACCACCATTATCACCTATTAAGGAGAAATAATTTACGCATCACAAGTAATTGTTGTTTTCTGTTTAAAAGATTCTTTTCAAACTGAAGTGTGGAGCTTATTTAAATCTGTATGTTTTCTTATCTTTTTCAGTGGTTGAATGGAAAGGTGAGAAGAAAGGTCATACTGAGGTTATTTAGCAAGCACAGCAAGGTTTTAAGAACACAATAAAACGGGTGAAAATACTGATCATAAAACTATAAAGTTTTTATTGAAATTCTAACCAAATAAGCCATGGTAACTATAACAACATCGATAACAATAGAAATATGATAGTAATAATAATAATAATAATAATAACAACAACAACAACAACAACAACAACAACAACAACAACAACAACAACAACAACAGTAACAACAACAGCAATGAGCAGCAGCAGCGAAAATAGTAGTAGGATTAGTAGTAGTAGTAGTAGTAGTAGTAGTAGTAGTAGTAGTAGTAGTAGTAGTAGTAGTAGTAGTAGTAGTAGTAGTAGTAGTAGTAGTAGTAGTAGTAGTAGTAGTAGTAGTAGTAGTAGTAGTAGTAGTAGTAGCGGTAGTTAGGTCGTAGCGTTAGTTGTTTTTACCGCAGCAGCGAACATTTCTTTACCGTCAGAAAACGTCACTGTTGTCTCAGCAACTACAGAAGCAACACATCCTGATTCCACAACCAGTCGATCTGTTTTTGCTGAGAACCCTGACACAACACCCAATGACCATGAAAAATCTGATGCTGTTACCACACATGAAGTCATCAATGAAAGACCTCACAGTGAAACTTTTACTATGCGTAGTGATACAAACGAAAGATCAGAGGTGTCTACACAGTCAAGGGCAAGAGATCAAACGAGCGGTTTTATTGCGCTATTCCGCAATATTGACCAAACAACTGATATTATTTCAAGAGATAGAAATGGAAGAACTGATGCCATTTCCTCCACACTTAGCCACAGTAATGGACAAAATGACCACGTTACAACAACTAGTAATAGCGCACTTATATATGACACAGAGACAAGCATCGCACCCGTTGGAGATGACGAAAGTTCTGTAACACCAACCATCGCTGGCTTGACGCCTTTTATTCACGCAAGAAATGTAGGTTTTTTATCAGAAGGTACAACTACATCAGAAGAAACCCTGCATCAAAGTAATCTTGAGGGTACACTGTCTCCTCCTACAGCTGACGGCATATCATCTGTCTCTTTGCCTGAAGCTTTGGTTTCTGATACTGATAGCACTGATATACCTATCTACACTAACACAGAGCCCAGTAACGTAGCAAGCTCTCGCATAGAAACAGACCCTACGACAGACTCCTGCGGACACTCAACTGAACAAGATGGCTCCGGAAGCGAAGATGATTTTACCTCTGCACAAGAACCGGCTTTGATACAAACAAATACCACAATGACATCGACTCCGGACTTATCTTCTCACGAGACAACAGCCTCAATACTTACTCCCATTTCTTTTTCGAATATTTGGTACAGCACAAATCTTGCTGGTTTCTCTTTGTGCAGGTGTTCATGTTCAAATATAAGTCTAGATCTGCATGTTCGCGCCACAAAATTCACGAAGTTGCTTGGAGAGCTTGGGAAGTTTTCTTTTAACACTGGCCTGGCCAATCGCCGCAAGGAAACAGCACCAGATCCAAGACCGAGCTCAGCAGGGATTGGTCTTGTGGCGTCGACGCTGTTAGCTGCAATTTTCTTCATTCTTCTATGTTCAGATTGTCGACATCTTGCATTGATTTTTTGGCAGGCTGTCAAATGAAAAATCTGCTATGAAGTTATGGTGACCCTGCTAATCGCTCATTAATTAATTGCAGTGTAAGAAAATTTCCTTTCAAAGCTTTGCTTGATGAATTAGAAAATAATTATTAAATTGTTCTGCTGTCATTACTTATTTATTTTATTTTCATTTTAATTTACTTTTGCTTTATATGAATGTTTGGTTTTTGCTTTTTTGTTTCTTTCTTGCCAGTTAAGAATAATATAAGAGATTTTGAATTTTTTGTGAAAATCTTGTTAGAGCGTTGTATTCATAGCAAAATTCTAAAATGTGTGCACATTAATTTCCTTTCGTTTTGATCAGCACCTTAATGGAGATTTATAACACCCACATTGATATTTGAGTTAAAGGTTATTTGTTTGATTTCACCAGATCATGTTAGGAACATTCTTTTGTAGTGTTTTTCTTTTTCTTTTCTTTTAAGAATATATTCATAAGCAAACTACATATGATTTTAATTGTTTGCTTAAAATTTATACAAGTTTGAACAAAAGATTTTCATACTTATGAAATAAAAAAAAATCTGCTGAAGCACACATTTCCTATTCCATTTTCTTTTTTTTTTTATGTTTACCTTTCATCAATCATTTTATTCGAAGTTAGAAAATCTGATACCAAATCGGTCTGAACTCCTAGTCAGACTGAGCTGTATAGCTGGTAAGTTGAACACCCTACCCGACACTCTCTGCAACTTTCCCCATGAAAGGATCTGTTTCTTTCTTGCGTCTATGTAACTGGTCCTTGCATAGTTTGTTTTGGTTTTTTTTTCATCACAAAAGCTTAGACATAGTTACTCTCAGTAAAGTGTCTTCGACTTAAAATCAATATCTGCAATAATAATTTTGTTTTGTTTCATAATTATTTCCATATCAACATTATAATCCTTCAAATATAAAAAAAAAAACTACTGAGGCAAGATTCAGACCTTCAATTAATTGTTAGTTAGGTGAGATTTTAAAAGCAATGTCCTAGAAATGTGACATGCTAGAAACCTTTTTACCCGCTAAGAGACATTCTTAGTTGCCATTGAAATCCTTTTAAAACAAATATGGGCCTACCCATTTGTTTTCAAGAAGTTTGGTTCTCAGTACTTTAAACCATCATTATCTCCAAATCCTTCTTTTGACATTTTTATATCAGTAAGAGTCTACCATATCTAGGTTGCAGGAACTGTATTGTCTTATCATAAACATACATAAAGTTACACTGTGACTATATTGTCCCCATGTGCAAGAGAGTGTTCACAATTTCATACTTCTTCTGAACTGTCATGTACTGGTATATAAACAGTCCACATCCTTTGAATTGTATTTTCTTTTACTGTCGGCTTTAATAAAATTCCAAGTGAAAGTATTATCCAGAGGGGATGACAAAAAAAAAAGTTTACTTCAAAAATGAATATGTGAGTGATTGAAATATTTTGGCATTGGGCAAAGAGACTAATGAATTATTCGTTTAGCTGAGCATTCATAATGTGATTTCAATATTTTGAAGACATTTAAACTCTGATAAGATAGACAAGGAAAGAGACAAAGAAAACCCAATGATTTCTATCACTTCACATACAAAACAGCAAATGCAAGGTCATCTACAAACTTTTCAACAAACAAAAGGATCAGCTTCAAACAAAGGACAAACAATAAGTTGGTAAAAATTTCACAAAACGAGCCTCTTGTAGTCACCAGTTCAATTTTATTCTGTTTTCAAACAAACAAATTAAATACAAGTATTTCACTTAGATTTGCTGACTCAGCAATTGCATTTTATATCACATTTATACTTGGTAGATAAATCTCTGATTGTTTAAAATTATGGAGATTTAAAACAATGTCTGGCAGTCTGTGAATTTTCTTAATTCACATTCAGGTGCTCTTATTTGTACATTTATAGTAGCTCGTTAACTGCATTTCAACATTACATTGAAAACTTATCATGACCATTTAAAAAAAAATTCTACACTAAATTTCAATGATGAATGTAACAGAAATGCTGTCATTTTCTGGTTCTTTGCCAAATGACGTTGGAGACATTGTTTTGACATAAAATTTTCTTCTGACCTTTAAGTTAATCATATTCTTAAGTTCTGAACATTTTTAAAAACAATAAAAAATTTCTTACTCTTTTAACATAGTCAAAAAATTTGGTGCATAAGTTAAATACAAACAAAAGAAAATCTGCATCTCAATAAATGTTTTGTAACTGTTAACATTGACAATTTTATAACATAAAAAACATAAGCTTTATGAATATTGCTACTTCTCTTCAAAAAGTGTTTCAAATAGTTCATGTATGATATTTTTTTCAATATTAAAGATGGAAAATGTACCCTCAAACTGAACATAAATTTTTAGCAGATATTTTTTGACTGGCAAAAAGTTAGTCTACTAAAGCATAACATATTTTGCAGAAGACATTCACATTTATATTTACATTTATGCAATGTTTATCCCCATCTTTTATGAAACAATATTGTCCAAGTCTGATTATCATTATTTGGAATCTACAAAAAAGATAGGAAAATATTATTTGGTGTATATCAAGACACCATATGATATAAACGTTCTCATAGGGATCAAATTGGCAAGAATGATCTTTGTTTAGCAGGAGACAAAGTGAGAACCTTAAAACCATCATGAATAACAAAACATAAGGAATGAGGATTTTTTTGGCAAATTAACTGGCAGGTGGCGATGTCTCTTGAAGGGACTTGATTTTTTGCCAGTAATCTGCTACTTCTACACCTTCCCAGTGGGCATTTTTCAGAGGTTCCATATACCTAAAGGTGACATACAGGCATTTATTGATTATTACATCTTGAAGAATAATAGTTTTTCTTTTCTCCTAGATAGTTTACTTGTATGTTTTGTATGGATCTGAATGATTGTTATATTGAAGAACTTGGCTCAATTTGATCAATTTTGTATCAGCTTTTCTGAAATATCAAAGATATTACTGAGAATTATTTTCTTCATGGGTCAGTCAATATATTCTACAATACAAAGGAAATCAAATTCAAGTCTACAGAAATAAAGAAGTTACTACTAAATACTCGGTAAAAAAAAGGTGGGGTTTTTTAATAATGATTTTGGAGGTTGAAAACCAGTTATTTACATAAATCCAAAATGCTATTATGCAAGTTTGTGTGTGGTGATTAGAAATAAATTTCAAACATGAAACATTTTATTGACTCTTTACTGGTGATATTGTACTTGGGATATCAGAACCTAGAATATGATAATGGTGGGAAAATTCTTTCAAAACTTACTTCGCCATTACTTCTTTTAAGACTAGCTTTTCATTGTCATCTAGGGGAGTATACACGGACTGTAAGTTTTTCAACAAGTTCGCTCGGCTGAAATTAAAGAAAACTTTCAAATTAAAAAAAAGAATTGCAAGGGTAGAACTATTTTTTTAAGTTCCATAGACTAGCCAGTTTAGACTCCATTCTGTAAATCTGAGGGAGGGAAGGTGCAAGGAATGGTTTGTGAAGAATGTGATACACCAATTAACATTTGGACAAAACAATGCAAGTGAGAAGCATAAAATATTAATTTTTGCTCCCTTTTTTTCAGTTAAAATGTTTCAGTAGTTCTGAGCATGGCAAAAAAGACATAATATTAAGCTCATATTTTCTTATACAGGCTTTAATAAACATTTTTTGATGAAAACAGAAAAAGTGCTTTATAATTGGAACTCAATTATATTTGGGTGTGGAAAAGAGAATCCGAAATGTTCTTTGATTGTAATGATCTGTAGAAAGTTTAAACAGTCTAGCCCATAAAAATAACGAAATAAGAAGGCATAAAGGCTACGAAGAGGACATTACAAGGGGAATAATGCAGAACACACGGTGTACCTGGCAGTACTGACAAGAGTGGTGGGAATTTCCTCTTCCTCCAAAGTGAATCTGAGCCCCAAGCGTGATATGTCTACACCCCGTTCCTGGTTATGTGGCATGAAAATAAACATAATGAAAATAGACATATCTATCCAAGCTAGTAGAAAAACCCAAAGAAAGAAAAGATACAATGATGTAAAAAGAGAAATCATACAAATTTTGCAAATTGTCAGTTCATTTGCACCTCAGAAAAAAAAATTCAAATCACTACGCATAAATAAATAAAATAAAAATATCATAAAAAAGGGAAAAACAGAAATATAGTTTTTTTTACATTGATTGAGAGTTTGATAATTTTAATCTACAACAACAACAACTCAGGAACGCACTAACTTGGCAGTGGGCAGCTGCTTGGGCACATGCATCCTTAATATGCTGGGTAGCAGGATGCCACTCTGGAGGACCTCGAGTAGACAACAGGCCCATACTGATTGGGGAAGCGTTTACTACACCCACTCTTTTAGTCTGTGAGTGGGATGGAACAATAATGGCAGAAAGATTTAATGACATTTAACGACAAAAAGCGCTGTCTTTGTAATATAAGGTTAGTGCAATTTAAAACAAAAACAGATTTTTTGAGTGGCAAGCAAATTGTGACAAAGGTGCATACTAATTCGTATGAAAAAATGTAATAGATAAGGAAATTTGCAACCAGTTAGATAGAGGTAAAGTGTTAGTGGTAGAAATAATGCAGTTTAGAAAGTTAATCCAATATGCACTTTCACTTGCAAATTTTTGTGTAAACGAAAGTGAATAGCAGGTACATGTATTTTATTGACACAGAGAGAGAGGATGAAAGCCATGCAAGTAGATTTAAAATGAATAAAGACACGAAGTTTAGTTTTCAGATATAAATCCTCAGTTTGTGGACAAGCTCATAACTTTCTGATATCGGTCAATGACTCCAACAAAAGATATGACGAGGAAATTCAGGGAGAACTGAACGCATGGGAAACGTCCCCAAGAACTGGACAAGAAAGGAACAGTAAATCTCCGACGTTTGGATTTAGTGATACCAGGTGTCGTCGAACTTTTGTATTGCAAAAAGATACAAGTGTAGGAATGCTGTTATTTCTCTTCATAGAGCCTGTTTTCTCTGTCTACGGACATTGAATAATGGATGAAAAGCCTGTTGAAGATACTCTGTGACGAGATTACCTTGAAGCCTCAAGGACCCACTGTGAAGTTGGATTGTAGGAATTAAAGATTTTTACAGTAAACGTATTTTATACATATCTAATTTATAGGCCTAAAGCCTTGTGTTCTTTCTTAAGTGTCCTGAAATACACTAAGTGTGATTTTATTTTCATATAATGTGCAGTGTAATGGCAAATAGAAATACAAATATATCATGAATATGTGGATGACTTACAGAGCAATAAGTATGAAGTTACTATGACAGAGCAAATTATCTAAATAATCCAAGTAGGAATAAAACTCTAGGATGAGTTTTTAAACGATCGGGCGCTGTCAATAAATTGAATATTCTCCAACCATGGACTGTTTACCAAAAGCGTCGCTCACACTGATTTTAGATTTATATTCGAGGAGTCCCCTGCTGTTAACGTTATGCTGTTGTCGCTGTGGCAGTTTTTCTGAAAGTTGGAGATGCCACAATTTTACTGTCAACTTTACAGCTATTTTTGCTGTCAGATTCAAAGTCAATTTTATTGCCCCTAAGTTAAATGAGAAACTTGCTGTCTAGTTTCTAGCTGCTATCGATTGTTCTATCCTTGTTCATGTCAATATCGACGTTGAAGCTGGAGTCCTCGGTTGCTAGTTTTGGAGATATAGCTGTTGTCAACCTTTGAGCTGAGAAAACACAGATGTGACCGCCAACGGAGACTTGCTACTGCTGTCGAGGTATCGCGGTCGACGTCGCGAGGGAGGATGTTACTGTTATCCTCATAATCAACATCTTCAGAATTACAGACTGCGTATCAGATCAGTACCGCCACTGGCTGATTGTCATATCATCCTGAACTGTAGCTTCAGAGCGTGCAAGAGCGAAAGAATAGGCTGAGCTTCGTTTTGCGGTTTAAATAGCCATAATAACATCGATGAATGACTCATTTATTACTTTGATTATTGATAAGGTACTCAAGTTTGAATGTTTTTCAGCATATTGATGTAAGGGAGATTCAAAGCCAAGACTTGTTTTAACACCCTGGTGTTAAATTACATGTACTGGATGTATTGCATTGAACCAGCATTGGTTGATTATCCTGACATATTACATCTATTCTTTTTAACTTTCAGATTTTTTTCTTTTTCTTTGGCCCTCTAGCAGAAACAAAATCAAACTAGAAATGGCAAAGGCAAAGTGTGACCTTGTGGAGGGAAAAGGTATATCAAGTGCTGCACTCCTATTATAAAACGAGCTCTGGAAGTAGAAAAAAGGTATATCTGTGTTTCATTGACTACACCCAAGGCATTTGATAGATATGACATGGTGGGTTAATTGTTTTCACACAACAAACATAGCTGAAGATAGATGGATTTAATCAGTGAGTGATCAAAAACAAGTGATGGGACAGACAGCAGCTATGCGAGTTGATGGGCAAATCAGCTCAATCGAAAACAACTAAGCGTGGTGATGTGTGCTTTCCCCAGACTTTTTTCTCTCTACAGTGATTTTACGAACCTTGGAAGGATACCCGAGAATTTAAGTAGGAGGATACGACGTAAACAATTATAAATATGCTGATGACACAGAAAATAACGAAGACTTGCAACAATTATTAGACGTTGGAGAAGAAAGCAGGAAGAAAGGTTTGAAACTGAATAGCAAAAAGACAGAAGTAATGGTCGTCAGTCGAAACAATGAGTGCCCACAGATCAACATCTTTATCAGTAGAAATAAATTCAAATCTTTGGACACTTTCACATCAAGTGATGGACGCGACAACACTGAAATTGCATCAAGAATAGCGCACGCAAAAAAGAATTTAAAGGACAATGAAATCAATAACCACATCTCAATTCGCAAAAGGAGAGTAGCCCTGGATTGCTTTATTGAACCCATTCTAATGCATGGATGCGAGGCCTAGACAATTTCAAAACAGTTACAATAGAAACTGGAGGCAACCGAAATGTGGTTCCTACGGAGAATGCTGCGAATCTCATGGATTGCTACGGAGAATGCTGCGAATCTCATGGATTGCAAAGATATCAAACGAAACAGTGTTGCCAGAAGCCGACACAACAATATTAGGCCTACTCATATTTATAAAACGTAAACGCCAATCACCTTGTTTCGGCCATGTGATGAGAAGAGACATACTAGAATATGTTGTGACAACTGGAATGACCTAAGGAAAACGCAGCAGGGAAATACAGGGTGAAAAGATGTAGACTAATAAAGTGGCTCAAAATAGGAAGTGACACATGCACTAACGAGTTTCAGAGATGCATGGAAGGTTATGATGGCCTACGCTAAAGAGCAGGGCACCTGATTGATTGATTCGCCCTCTTTCTGTACTACCAGTCGTTTAATTAAATTTAAGGTGGATTACTTTCTATACCAAAAAGGCTGTAAAATTAGTGTTAAAGCTACAGTTCTTATTTTTTATAACCAGGTGTGAAATTGATTTCTTTTTTGCGTAGGTAAAAGCTGTTTACATGTTGAGTGTCAGTGCGGACAAGGCTAGCTTCTAAGTCTAAGATCGGGCGACAACCTCTAGAAAGATCTGCGACAGGCTTCGTGACTTCATTTCTTCCACACTCACGTATCGAAGACTTCTTGGATAGCGATTTTTTTTCACCAGCTATAATATTTGAGAAATTATTTTGGGGCTGCTTGTGAATTTGAACCAAATCAATTGTTACAAGCTGTTCCAAAATTAAAGTATGACAAAAAGGCTTCCACGCTAAATGGGCCTGAACGAACCATCTTTGATACATGTAAAGCTTACAGTATGCATTATTCAATGCAGCAGACGATAGTACGCATGATAGTTTGTATACGGCAAGAAATTTTCCTCCTTGTGTATCTTTCCTTTTTCTTGACACCACAAAAAGTGTTAAGTCTAATTTCTTCCTTCTGTGCTATTCTAATTTCGTTTAACTCAAGGCTTTTCAAAATACATAAAAGCCAAGTCACCGAAATAAATACGTTTGTATATCTGAGTTATCGTGAACTATTTCATTTAACTTTTGGCTGTAGTAAGGACAGAATTGTACTCAGAACGCACTTAAAATTCAGCCTACCGGCTTACACGACAGAATTGTGTAACTGTCCTAACTCTGCCAAACAGTTAAATGATATAACTTTCTCTTACACTTTTTCACTTCGGTGACTTGGTCTGTATGTATTTTAGGAAGCCTCGGTTTACCCACAATCGTGTATACTTCTTTAGAGGATCTAACGTTAATTTAATTAACACTAGAAAGTAAACATACTTTAAAATAAGGCAGCCAGTCCTTGAGAGCGAAGTCGTTCATTGAAGCCCGGCAGTAGGTGAGCACGGTATCGATCTGAACTGTGCTGCGGTCCAACACCTCTCTGGGAATACATACATAATTCGTCTGAAACACGATCGGGAACTTATGAGGGGTTGATGTAAGTCACACTCTTCCATGTCCATGATATACATAGGTGTAAAGAGGCGAACCAAATGGTGCAAGTCACACTCTTCCATGTCCATTATATAGATAGGTGTAAAGAGGCGAACCAAATGGGGCAAGTCACACACTTCCATGTCCATTATATACATAGGTATAAAGAGGCGAACCAAATGGTGCAAGTCACACTCTTCCATGTCCATTATATACATAGGTATAAGAGGCGAACCAAATGGTGCAAGTCACACTCTTCCTTGTCCATTATATAGATAGGTATAAAGAGGCGAACCAAATGTAGTAAATCACACTCTTTCATGTCCATTATTTAGATAAGTATAGATAGGTTCTGAATGGTTGCAGGACTAAAAGCAAGGGGAGATTTAAATAAAGCACAAGTTTGTTTTACCTGAAGTTTATTCAACGTTATACGTTTCAAAGAAGAAAATGTAATGATAAGAATAAGGAAAAGAGCAGAAAAACCTTTTTAAAAATCTGAAATGAAAAAACTTGGCTAAAAAGAAAACGTGAGATGTTTTTCCATCAAATATTTAATATAATAGTTTCAACAGTAAGGATCGGTATTGGATGAAAGTTATTAAGGTTTTCACTTGCAAAAATGACTTATTTCAATTCATCAATATAAGAGGGACAAATCATGAAAAAAATGCAAAGATTTCCACAATCAAATAACAGTCATTAAACAAATTAAAGGTGGTTGTAAAATCGTCTCTAACAAACATTAAAGAGATGTTTCCTAGTCTAAATAAATGTTCTTCTTTTGCCATCCTTCTTTTTTTTATTCTACACACACACACACACACACACATATATATATATATATATATATATATATATATATATATATATATATATATATATATATATTGTGTAAACGGTCACCTTATAATTTTGTATGATCAATAAGAATTACATCAATCAAGCTCGAGATGGGCAAAGTACTAACTCAGGAGAGTGAAAAAAGGGATTTTAAATTTGCAGACTTTGTTAAGATTACTTCACGCAATGTGGTAGGGTTTGCCACATTTTGACCACAATAGCAAGATCGATGGCAGATACAATTAGGATATGTAATCCGGTATCGTTGACACTTTAGTGAACGAGATATGATTTTACGACTTCGTAGTTTTACTTGCTGTATAAATCTCTACTAGTTCGACTGCCATACAGTCCAAGCACTTGTTGATTATTTGGAAGTAAAGCTCTTCTTCTCGCTAAAACCTTGTGCAAAAATGATGACTTTGCCATCTTGTAGATTTTGTAGAAACTAAAAGAAATTGAAGTAAACGCTGATTGCAAAGTTCAATCAAGAGAGGTCAATCTGACCTGAATCAAAGATTTTAAGTACATTTCGGTCAAGCCCGACGACAAATTCTTCTTTCATCATGGAAAACATAGCTTTGATAAAGCTAAGAAGTGGTGTGATTCCTTTATTGATTAGAATAATCGGATTTGTAAGCAAAAAAGTAAGTCGTTTCACCTCCTTCAGACTTGCTTTAAATTTAATTAGACTAATCTCGTTAAAAGATTGAAACCGGTTTTTTTTTCGATATAAATAGTACATGAAAGTTGAAACAGACACTTTGACCGAGATGGTTTGTGGATAGACAAGTAAGAGAAACAGCATGAGCGGGAAAGACTGACAGACAGGCAAACAAACTGACTGACATAGTGAGACTGAGAAGGGGAAAGGGAAGAAAATGAAGAAACAAAATAAAAACAAGAAATAAGGGCAGATAGAAAGAAAGACGAATAGATTGAGACGGACACAGAGGTCGAAAGAATAGGAAGAATGGAAAAGAGTGAGGGAGAGACAGATAGACAGAGAGAGAGAGAGAGAGAGAGAGAGAGAGAGAGAGAGAGAGACAGAGAGAGAAACAGAGAGAGACAGAGAGAGAAACAGAGAGAGACAGAGAGAGACAGAGAGAGACAGAGAGAGAGACAGAGAGAGACAGAGAGAGACAGAGAGAGAGAGAGAGAGAGAGAGAGAGAGACAGACAGACAGACAGACAGACAGACAGACAAAGATGGAGAGCGACAATCGGTCGTGTCACATTGACCAGCACACCTGAAGGGAAATAATTTAGAGCCCCACACGTATTGGAAGCAGGATCTGTGATACGACGCGGTATTGCTGGAAAAAAAAAATGATTTTGGCGAAGGGTTTAGCACTTCATGCCACAAAGCATTTGATGAAGAGAAAGATGTATAATTTGAAAGGTTTCTGTTTTGCTTCAACAAAATTGAATCTCTTCATGCCCTGCTCTTCAATAAGGAAAGCTTGTTATTTGTGAACTATAGATCATCATTTCTCTTATTTATTATCATTGAGCCTTTCTCTCCTGATTCATCTTTTTTAATCCATGTCTATTCGAGAAACAACTATTAAGCGCTAACTGCGCTCGTGTTGAGGCTTCTGTAACGGTGATGATGCCATCCAAGAGAGTTGAACACGCTAATATGTTCACTCAAGCATAAAGCCGTCTGCTATTGATAGTGCGCAAGATCGTGAAGGAAAAACTAATGATGTCTGCTAGTGCAGACAAAATCGGAAGCGACAACAATTGTACTTGTTGATAAAGGGTTTAAAAGATAATTATGATGTTGATGGTAATAACAAGAATAAATGCTGTTTATAATAATGTTGTGAAGGAAGAGGGTCCTTAGTAATATATAAAACGATGATGGTGGGGGTGGTGGTGGTGTTTATGTATGATATAATTATCACTTAAAGCTGGGCATGAAGATGGCAACTGCAACTTTTAACTTTGAACTTGTGAAATCCCATACTATATATTTGCTTACTTTTTGTACTATAGGAATAAAAGATACAATTATAAAATTAAAAAAAAAAAACGGAGGGTAGGTGGTGTACACCAAGCTGGCTAAATATGGTCTTGTGGCCTGAGTTTTTCTATAAAAGCTTCAAGCAGGTTCTCTGCTTCGTCTCTGTTTTTTTTTCGTATCGTGTTATGAAAAGTTTTAGTTGTCAGACTTTTAACTTACTTGAAATTATCAAGAGGGTATCCTGTGATGCCAATGAATCGAGCCTTGCCTGCGTCCTTCACTTTCTGTAGGGCCGGTAAAGTTTCGTTGAGAATGATATCCAAAGAGGGCGCAAACTCCATGTCATGAATCTAGAAAGGTATCAAACGAAGGTTTTAGAGAGTTAGCATTTAACCGATTAAACTTTGGAAGTAACTCCATTGTGTCTATAAGGATATATTTCATCTTATAGACCCTCTATGATTTCGTGTAAAATAGATTCATCTTAATACAATGTTAAATTCCTCATTAGTCTATTTAGCTGGTTTGCCTACTGTTTATATGAAAAGTACGGCCACGGCAAGGGTCGCATTCGAATCGTCGATGGATGCAATCAGTTCCTTTATGTGCCATATTTTTAACAAACGTTCAGCTAGTTCTATTGTGGAAACATCATAAGCACGTCTTATAATAATACATCATGGCCCGACGTCAAACAGGATCGTAATAATAATTTTGTTAGATTTAGCTCTCTGTATTGTTTATTGTGTTGATTGTCTGATTAACAACGCTCTTAAGCTTTTGCATGGTCAACCTTTACGATTCATTTCATCGTAAAGTTACTACGCATCTATTATTACCGGTTTATTTGAATAATTTTAGCAGATCATAATCTAATGATTATTTGAACAACTTCTGCAGGTAAAACATACTGCCTTGGTTAACTAAACAAGTAAGTAACTAACTTGGCCATAAAAAGTTCGCAGTAACACAAAAATATTTTATGAAGGTATCACAATTTTATAATCAGGCTGAAGGGTGGATTACAAAAATTGGTTCAGCAACAGTAGCAATAGAAACTTTTTCAATATTCATGAAAGAAAAGTATAAAACAATCAAGGGCAATATCTAAATTTCAGTTGGTTCTTTGTTGACCCATTGATGCTTGCAGAGAGGGAAGTAATTCGTGTCCATTCTGAGTACAGTACAGGACAGAGCGCCTGCGATTTTGAACGGAGCTTCTGTGATGCAGTGAAAGAGGCAATACCTCTTTTGCGAAAAATCATCACTGAAGATGAAACATGGGTTCACTTCCATGAGCCTCAGTGAAAGTGACAATCTAGGGAATGGCGATATTCTTATTCCGCCAGATCAAACTAATAAATCGACTGGGAAATCATGGCTAGTGTGTTTGATATGACCTGAAGGTCAGATATATTCATATAAATATTCATACATTTCAGCGCCCGAAAGCAAGTATCACTGGACAAGACCCACGAGTCAAGACTGAATTCGGAAAAGAATTCAAAGAATCTTTGAAGAATATAAGTCTGCATGGACAATAAATCCAATTTTAAGAAGGCGGTATTCATAGCCCTACGAAAAGGTGGACGGTGGCCATTCAAAACGGTTGAGACTATTTGAAACAAAACGGTTGAGACTATTTGAAACAAAACGGTTGAGACTATTTGAAACAAAACGGTTGCGACTATTTGAAACAAAACGGTTGAGACTATTTGAAACAAAGTGTCTGGTTCTGACACATTTAACCTCTGTGCGAAGTATGTCTTTGTTACTAGTCCTGCTCTTTTTCACTTTTTTTTTTTTTTTTGAGTGATCCGCAAACTCACAAATCTTTTAGTTGTGCTCATAGAACTATATAATAAAAAAAAATAAATAAAAATCTACATAAAATTAAGAATGTTTTTCACGAAAATATCACGCAGATATAAAGTAATTAAGTAGACATAATTGCAAAACCCTTCAATGAAAATATTTCATCATTTAAAACAGTGTCAAGAGTTTCATTGAAGCATTGCCTTACCTGAATAACATCGACATAATCCAAACCGAGGCGCTGCAGACTTTCGTCCACGCTCTTCAACGTCCTCTCAGCAGAGAAGTCAAACATCTTGAGCGGGTCGAGCTCGTACCGACCAACTTTCGTGGAAATGTAAAAACTAGAACGTGGAACCGTCGGCAAAACCTAGAAAAAAAAACATAAAAATAACGTAAGAAGAACGATAATTTTTTAACTACTCGCTACTTTTTTATGTAGTAGAGTTCATTAAGTTTATATGTCCCAGCTATTCTTTTACACAATCTAGTTCATTGGTAGTTAATTGATTATGTCACTTCACAAAACCCCTATGATGTTCTATTCTTTGAAATATTATGAGCTTGTATATTACTCCTACATTTATACGCTTGGTGTATTTCTCAATTTAATACATTTTTCTTCATGAACTTATTTTCGACGTTTGAAATTTCCTCTTCCTCTATATCTTTAATTCATCTTTCTTTCATTTTCTCTCGCTTTCTCTTCTTATTGTTCTTGTTTGCTGTCTTCTCTCTTGCCTCGGCTAAGTTTTCACATCAGTTTTTAACTACTTCATTTTTAAATTTATTTTTCTCATTGATCTTTCGCTCTCACTCTCTTCCTTGTTTACTTTTAAGTAAATTTTCGAAATCGGTGATTGTAACTGATGTTTTTGTCATATTTGCCCTTGTTTCGAATCTCAGAGATTTAGAGATTTAAGTCAACGATGAAAAATATTTTCATAATAATTATGAGACACGTTAATATTCAAATCAAAAAATTTTGTCGTACTTTTTATTCTAAATAAAACAATCACATCATTTTTTACCTTGCCCAAAACTGTCTCGGACTTGCCCTGGCCGTACCACGGGGCGGTATCGATGTAGTTGATGCCCTCTTGCAGACAGGTCTTCACGACGTCCATAGACTCGGTGTTGTCTGTAGCGCGGAACACACTGCCTAGAGAGCTCGCGCCTGAGAGACACCGAAACAGAAAAATGAGAGCATTCTCCTCGTTGTTTTTCAAATAGTGTAGGTTATTTTGAGAAAGTTCTATCAAACTTATGTTTTCTTTTTTATTAAGTTAAGTAACTTTATAGTTTTAAATACTATTGGTATACTTTATTCTGTAACTTACCCACTGCCTTTTTTTTAAATCACTAAGTTTTAAGAAATAAACACGAGCCTATTTGAGAAAGTAAATTAAAGAGGAAATAGAAGACTGCGGTCTTTTAAACCAGTAGAGGAGGATTTCGAAATGATCAGATGACATCATCCTTAATTGGGTAAGTCGAATGGTGCAATTTTCAGAACTAACATTAATTTTGGTTTCGCCATAACCTGCAGAAAAGTCCACTTGAGGAAAGTATGTACACTCTTGTACAAATAAAAACAAAATCAAAAACTATAGCAACGCATTTATCAGCGAGGTATTTTTTAGGAAGTATTAGATTTGTGAGAGGCAGGCAGATAAAAGAAAGAAAGAAACGCAAAAAGATATGACTAAATAAATTGAAATGGGGACAAGAGCTTGAGAGAAAAGAGAGAGAGAGAGAGAGAGAGAGAGAGAGAGAGAGAGAGAGAGAGAGAGAGAGAGAGAATTATAATTCTCTCTCTCTCTCTCTCTCTCTCTCTCTCTCTCTCTCTCTCTCTCTCTCTCTCTCTCTCTCTCTCTCTCTCTCTTTTCTCTCAAGCTCTTGTCCCCATTTCAATATATATATATATACATACATACATATTTTGTTAATGCATGTATATGTATGCATGTATATATCTCAGTATGCTTTATGTCTGTGTGAGAGAGAGAAAGACAGACAGACAGACTGGCAGACAGACAAAGAGAGGCAGACAGACCGACAGACAAAGAGAGAGAGAGAGAGAGAGAGACAGAGAGAGACAGAGAGAGACAGAGACAGAGACAGAGAGCCAGAGAGAGGGGCGAGGAGAGAATAAGGAATGCAATGTTGAAATGCAGGGAGAAAAAGTCACTCTCATAGTTTATTGGTGAGAAATAGATCTAGATAATCATATTGTTGCTCTCCAACAAATTTTGATGTACCCAAACAGTGTAGATGACTCTCAAGGAGTGAAAATACAAAAGGCCAGATATATCAGTAATTTTTAAAAATATCGTCCAGGCAAATGGACATTGGCCATCCGCCGTGGTATTTAGCCTAATCTTTCTGCAATGAAAACAAATTTTAGATATTTTTTTCGTTTTAAGTTCAAGTCACATTTTCCCATAATCTGAGCAGAGGATGCACTGATATTATTTCCAAAGCGCAATTTCTTTTCTTCCTTTTAGAAAGTCTCTGGGTGTAATTTTCCCCACATCATTTCTTCCAAATAATGACTTTGAAAATCCATGATAATACTGAGGGAAATAGAGTCAGCAGAGGGTTAGCTGGTCCCCACCAGGGTAACAGTTTTAGGTTAGCACGTCTGATACACCGAGACGCCCAGGGGAAAGCTACTGCTCTCAAAACTAAATTAGACCTGAGACAAGCATAGGAGGTTTTAAGTCCATTATTATCCTATGCGGGGTAATTCGGCTAGAGACGGCGATAAATCTTGCGGCGGGAAAACCGCCTGAAACAACTTGCACGACTGTAGGCGAGATCAGAAGGGGAGATGGGGAGCGGCACCAATTTCATCCTTATCAACATAATACTAATACTAATAATAACAACAACAACAACAACAACAACAACAACAACAACAACAACAACAACAACAACAACAACAACAACAACAACAACAACAATAATAATAATAATAATAATAATAATAATAATAATTAATATTAATAATATTATTAATAATAATAATAATAATAATAATAATAATAATAATAATAATAATAATAATAATAATAATAATAATAATAGCAATAGTAATAATAACAATCATCATCATCAATCATGATCATCATCACCATTTTTAAAATTATTTATGAAAATGTTGTCGCCGTTGTTGTTGTTGTCGTCCTCGTCGTCTTCATCATCATTCTCATCATCATCATATTGTTGATTGACCTTAGTTGCTTGAACCATTTATCATTAAAAAGATATGAGCAAGTAATTAATGCAGCACTCAAAATATACTTTTTCAGAAAACACTGTGGTGATGGTTCCGCACCTCATTTTCGCGAACCCTGAAAATTTACTTTTCAGTTATTTATTTAAATATTCATTTTTTACTTATTTGTTAATAAAGAAAACTTATTTCAAGAAACCATACGTCAAAATTTTCCGTGAAAATTCAGAGGCAAAATTAGATGCTCTGTCTCAAAACAAACATTACTAATGTTGTTTGTTAAACTGTACAAGAAACTTTTGAAAAAACAACATCCTTGTCTCAGTAACACATTCGAACTTTCTAAGCTAACGTTTCATTAGCCGATGAAATGGCTTGTAAAGCTAGAGATTGCAAGAGACCTTACCAAAGCTGAGGGCAGACACCGCCATGCCGGTCTCACCGAGAGCTCTGTAGGGCATGAGCCTCACGTGATCTGCATTATGAAAACCTTCAACAAACGTGTCTGGTCGGCCGCTGGGTAAGAAATAATTTGCAGAAAAATTCATATGAGATCGTATGATTTATGAAAACAGTGAGAGGAACAACCTTTGAATATGGGATAAATAAAATGTTACAAAAAGAAAGTATAATAAATTTAATGATGATTAACCATGGAGAGACGAAGTTATATTGACAATCTGTGCAGCTATTCTCACAATACTATGATCCACTATACGCCTTAAAGAAACAGACAAATTTCAAACCTCTTATAAGGCAAGATAATGAGATCCCAAAACAAAGATCACTTCAACTACTATGGGCGAGAAACGAAGTATGATAGATAATAAAATGACAGCCTTGATGTTCTAAACCCTACGCTCAAAATGTTTCACAGATAGATGCTTCATGACAGTTGTAAAGGGTATTTGGGAAAGCGGGTTGTCCGATTAAAAACGCTAATTTATTTAACTATTCATCTTTTTACTCGCTGGAACCCACAAACATTTTACAGAAGATAGGGGAGAAACGATTGGATACTTGTACATTTACTAGTCACTTCTCAACAGGACAAACACCTTGATACATCTAGGGCCTTGGTCTACATACAACATTTGATTTTAAAAAGAGTTGCGTTCCTTAATTAAAAGTCCAACAAATCAGGCCTAGAAACATTTAGGACTCAAACAGATAAAACCATGCATCGTACATTTTTCCGACTTTGATTTGAGCATCCCTGGGCACTGGACGGCTTTTGAACGTGCAAGTTCCTTTAATTTAGATATTATTGCTTCATGGGCGATGAAAAACTTCTCTGAAGTCCCATCCTTTTAGAATAGATATCTAATTTTATTTTATAAAAAGAAAAAAAAACATTCATAAATTCATTTAAACGCTCATTATAATACGATAATTAAAATTTCACTCTAAATCCATTTACTTTCCGAACAGAGCTCAAACCGTCCTTTTATCAAATATAACCCATAGTTAGACTGAAAATTGATTTTAAAATAGATGTGGGTTGAATAAGTAAGCTAAACAATTAGTTTGAAGAAAGTTACACTTAATAAAATAGATTTTCCACAGGATTCGGTCAACATACAATTCGGTCTTTAAAATTTTTAGTTTCATGGTTTTGTAGTTCCATGGAGCATTGCATCGAATTTTGGAATTAACAAAAAAGTTCATCTTGTCAGGTGTGGTTGATAATCTCTTCCGGTAAAGTGAGCCAATCATTGAATATAACAGTTTACTTCTTTTATAGCACTGAACTAGCACTGAATCCGAAACATTTACTGGATTTGTTTTAATACAATAAGAATGATAATAACTTAAAAACGCAACGCGAATGTTTTCTGTAATATTGATTTATAAATACTTACATTCATTTGCATTTCTATCTTTAAAAGCGACTTTTGACATTTGAAAATCTTGATTAATTAAAAACAGTGAATTCGTTTTTCTCCAACCACAAATAAAAACAACGCTCAATTATTGTTCTCAAAAAGATTTAAAAACAGCACACAAAAAAATTAATAAACGAAGCGTTTCTTCCAAATCGATAGCTCTTTACCACAGTGTTATATATTTAATTTTATTACATCTTGCAATCTCTTTAGCCTTCAATCCATGATTTCTCCCTGTTACATGGAGATACGTACATACATAGTTCACCTTGTTATTTTCACTAAATGAGACAAAATCGCCGTTACACCTCTGTGAAGCAGTACATTTAACAATGCGAAAGTTTTTAATCAAGATTTTTTTTAGCGCAATTGCCTTAGAAAAGAACTTAAAGAAAGACTTTCTGTGCATAATTAGTTCACAAGAATATTTGGCTAATTTTGTAAAATCATAATCTATTTATCGGTCCTTAAAAAAGCATATCGGTACAAATAAAATGATTTCCCGAAAAGCAGTTCACCTCTGGGCATTCTGTATTCGTACCTTCGTATTGTAATAAAAGTTTGGAAGAATATTCAAATAAATTAGGGAAGCACACAATTAGCTGTTGTTTTTATTATTTTCTAATTAAAGAAAAGACATTAAATAAAGAGTTTTTCCTCGCAATCTGATTTTGTACAGATTCTAACAGACCTGTTATTTTCTTCACTTTGCCGTTTTTCGTATATTTTTTTCTTCCTGGCGAACTTCGCATTCCCACATAATTTATTAAATGTGTCTGAGCTAAAACAAAAGTCGTTGTGTTACTACACTGCTTCAATGCAGCTTTCTTTTCAACTCTTGAAATGTCAACTGAATGGATAAAAGATTTAGAAACAGGATTCATTCTATGAGAAATATGGGCGGCAGGACAGCAATAAAAGCAAGCTTTTTTCTGTCTTTTTATGTTCTAAGATCATCTGTGTAAACTGGGAATTCAGATATAAGGGTTATTACAATTATACCCTACTTTTAAATGAGAATTTGTCTATGAAAGACAACCACAGCTGCTTTGTTTTCTTGCATGCGGGTTGCTTTTTTTTTACTTAGAGAGGACTATTACTAAGCATTTTTTTTTCCCGAAAGTTTGAACTGATGGCATTCCACAGTGTCTCCTATTTCATGCACTGGGTTCCACAGTATCTCCCATTTCATGCTACTGGGTTTCACAGTGTCTCACATTTCATGCCACTGGGTTCCACAGTGTCTCCCATTTCATGTCATTAACTTCCACAGTGTCTCACATTTCATGCCACTGGGTTTCACAGTGTCTCACATTTCATGCCACTGGGTTCCACAGTGTCTCCCGTTTCATGTCATTAACTTCCACAGTGTCTCACATTTCATGCCACTGGGTTTCACAGTGTCTCACATTTCATGCCACTGGGTTCCACAGTGTCTCCCGTTTCATGTCATTAACTTCCACAGTGTCTCCCATTTCATGCCACTGGGTTCCACAGTGTCCCCCATTTCATGCCACTGGGTTCCACAGTGTCTCCCATTTTATGCCACTGGGTTCCACAATGTCTCCCATTTCATGCCACTGGGTTCCACAGTTTCTCTCATTTCATGCCACTGGATTCCACAGTGTCTCCCATTTCATGCGACTGGGTTCCGCAGTTTCTCCCATTTCATGCCACTTGGTCAGGTCATTCCCTAAGTTAGTGAGACCACTAGGTAGAAGATATACCTATGCATAGTTGCCTTCAACTTATAAGCTTTACGCTTCTTTTTTATTGCTTGCTTCTTTTTTTTCTAATTATAACAATTGTTGTGTAAATTCATTTATGTGTTGAAATATTGTGATCTCATATCAAATACCTAACATTTTCGAAACGCAAAAATTGGGTAATCTATCTCTTATCTCTGCTCCTTTTTTAAAAAGAAGCAAAATTTTCATGCCATCGTCAAGTGAAATACGTCAACATGAACTTGTCATGAACTCATTAAGGAATCTTTTTACTGCGCTAACAACGCCACACAGACACGACTTCATCAAACAGACAAACTTTTCTTCTTGTTGTACTTTTTTTTTTACTTCATCCCGCCTTGCTTGGCAATAAGCTTTGTTAGAGCTGTTGGTCACGCAACTTGATACATGTTCTCCACAGTCGCTGACGAAAATATCGAAGAGGATTCCACACAAAGCCATTAATCATTCCTAGGGCGTGCCTATTACAGTTAGCTAAGATCCCTTTCCTTCGATCAGAATAGAACTGATCAAGCACCAAGAACACTGGGCGTCACAAACAGATCGTTAGTTGGCAAAATGCAATATAGTGTGGAGTTTTAAACAGCATTTGCTACTGTTTGAGGTATTAATTTACTGACCGATAACTGGATCAGAGGCATGTTGACTAGTTTTGCATCGTTCACTGAGTTGAGTAAGCAATATCATTTACACGCCGCATAATGCAAAGAACTAAAGTTAAGAAGTTACATTTGCTTACTCTTTGAAATATTATAAAGTAATAGATTAGTTTATAATTTAGAAGGCACCTGGGTGCGTTTAAACAAAAACGCTCATGCTCTCTATATAGATAAAGTAAAACCTAGAGATGTATTCACTGCATTAGTGCAAACTTAATCAATCCTAGTGGAGTATTAAAAAAGGGTTCTACAACATAACATTCACTTGATCACAGTCCAAATGTGGCAATGCTGCTGCAAGATTATCCCTTTCTTCCATTATATACGCTTATCAAATCAAGAGTGGAGAGTAAGGGGTGGCGTGTCCACCTTAAACATTTTCCATAGGTCACGCTGATAGTGTGATTATTGAACCAACTTTGTAGAAAACATGAATACAGCACACACGCTTTCTCCGCCGCTTTCATCTTGAGGGGACAAAGGGCTTATAACTGTTCTGATCTTTATTAAGCAAGTATTAAGTCTCTCTGTCTCACTTGAACCCCAAAGAAGGATGAAAAGATTTAGAGGTAGAGCCTAATTTAAAAGAGTTTAAAACAAAAGAGCTTAAGATGAGGAATATTAACCTTAATTTGAAACAATAAGTAATGGCGTGTGTTAATTCAGCCGTTTTTGCCAAACATCCAAGATTGCGTGACAAAAATTTAAGAACCAAAGACGAAACTAAGGTCATTTGCAACTTTCCGCTCCCTTCTAGGCCTAGCTCAGCCATAACTCCTATAAAGGGAATCAACGTGTTGTAAGATGCTGTTAGTGGGCATCCATGTTGAAAGTAATCGAGTGGTAAGATCTAGCACTTCTGTTACTGGGCATCCATGTTGAAAGTAATCTAGTGGTAAGATCTAGCACTTCCGCATTTGCATTTCACAATAAATTTCAACAACTTCCTCAAAATCTGATTCTTCTTCAATAGAAGAACATAACTCCAATATACTGAGAAATTTTCGTACGGATCAACAAAGATACGTTTAACGTCTTATTTTGTGAAAAGAACCGAAATCTAGATGATCTAGATTTAACTTAGAGTACTAGGCACAACTCTTCACGGTCATTATGGCGAAACGTCTTGTTACCAGCAGGTGTGCAGAGAATTAGATAAAAAATATTACTGAATGAAGTTAGGAGGTTGGTTCACTCAATTGAATACCAATATTCACCTTTGCGTAATCAATCGGATTTTTAATAGTTTTTTTTTTCCTGAAACTTTATTCCTCGTAGGCCGATCCTATGGAAATGGAAGCAAACTATAAAACTGGAAGATTGTGATTGTGAAATTTAGCTGGCTTTGTCGAATCGCAAGAGACCAAAAGCAATTGATTTGTAAGTGCATGTAATGTTTACATTATTATAATGTCTTCCTAACTTTTCTCCAGATTTCATTGAGTTAATGTGCTTTGGACGTAAGATAGAAAATTTGCAGTATTTACGAAACTTAGCACTCGAAAAATTTGCACTTTCACACTATGTTTATGGCAAGTTTTAAAATATATGTAGGATTTTAATGATTCACGGTAGGCCATACAAAAAGAATTAACATACAATGGTTAACTAGATATGTATTTTATGTTTATAACCAAACAAATCTCTTTAATTTCAACAACATACAGATCATCAGAAGAGGAATGGGGAGGAGGAAGAGAAGTCGAAGAAGAAGAAGAAGAAGAAGAAGAAGAAGAAGAAGAAGAAGAAGAAGAAGAAGAAGAAGAAGAAGAAGAAGAAGAAGAAGAAGAAGAAGAAGAAGAAGAAGAAGAAGAAGAAGAAGAAGAAGAAGAAGAAGAAGAAGAAGAAGAAGAAGAAGAAGAAGAAGAAGAAGAAGAAGAAGAAGAAG
Organism: Elysia crispata; assembly: GCA_033675545.1. NCBI lineage: Eukaryota > Metazoa > Mollusca > Gastropoda > Plakobranchidae > Elysia > Elysia crispata. The sequence continues at coordinate 1,043,092 of JAWDGP010002185.1, read as the reverse complement.
AAGAAGAAGAAGAAGAAGAAGAAGAAGAAGAAGAAGAAGAAGAAGAAGAAGAAGAAGAAGAAGTTGATGAAGATGATGATCATGATAATGATGATGAGGGTGATGATGATGATGGTGATGATAAAGAAGAAGAAGTAGAACAAGAAGAGCAAGAACAAGAAGAAGAGAAGAAAAAGAGGCATAAGAGGAAAATAAAAAAGAAGGAGCACGACGGCGACGGCGATGATGAGGAGGGCAAAATTTGGGAAACAACAAACAAAAAAACCAGAACAGAGAGTAGCAAAATAAACTGAATAAATAATATATTAAAGGAGCAGTTCTGGAAACAACAGACATTTTAAGAGAAATGTCTAGCGCATGAATTGACATTGCAAGTTTTAAATTATTGTTCGCTGTGAGTTTCTATGTTTCTCTAATTTCTTCTGGTTAGTTTCAAGTGCATGCAAATACTTTTATTGCGAGGAATAAGCACTGAAAGTATTTTTACATAGTAATGAGCTTCACATAGTTTGTGTGAAATGTAAGGAGGCAAGGCATTGATTTTCTATTTGCGAAGCTATCGCAATACATCCTTCAATTCAGCTATTTGCGAGAAGCTTCTTCATGGGACAAGTAAAAGCATTGAGCATGCATTGATTCTTCTATGCACGAGCGAAGTTAGGACATAAAGAGAGGAGGTTAATGACATTAAATACTCACGTCATGTTCAACAACAATCCTTCCTGCAAAGTAGATTTCCTGTATGTTTGGGGGATCAGCTTTAGCCTGCGAGATAAAAACCAGGTGTACATGTCAGTTGTCAGGACCAACGCATCAAGTGAATAACATAAAAAAGACAACTGTGACAGATGCCGTTTCAGTATTATAAAATTTATTCAAAGCGCTCTTTAACTGATTAAAATTAGTCACTGGTTATTTTTCCTTCTTCTTTTTCTCTAATACTAGTAATTTTTTTTACCCTTTTTTTCCATCTGAAAAAGCTTAGCTTGGGCTGCACTGACGGCACTCTCTTTAAATTCCTAATCAATGGTTAATCATCGTTTAAAATAAATTGACCAAAACAATGCTAATTGTGCGATCAAATCATCATGGGTTTGCAAAGCAAATTAATATGATTTTGTATAGATAATTTTCTTCTCCCTTTTTTATGTATATGTAAAATTATGAGAAAATGAGGTGATTCAAAGAAAGAAAAGTGTGTTTGATTGTATGATTGTCTGATAACGTCGTCCACAAAAAGATGATCTCATATCAAACAAGCTCCCATCAAGCAGGGCGGAAATGGAAAGGTGAGAGATCAAACCCACAATGAATGTCCTTGCGGATAGCAGGGCGGATAACCTTACCCCTGAGCCACCAGCGGTCCTTGGGCGAAACAAATGAAAATAACCAGATATGGAGAGATGGAGGAGGGAAGGGAGGGGTTCATAGAAATAGCCTGACTCTAATACACAGGCGAACAGAGAAATAGACAGGTGAATAGGAGACGTATGGGCAGGCAGAGTGGCAAAGATATAGAGATTTAGAGAGAGATTGGGGGGGGGGAGAGAGAGCGAGAGATAGAGAGGGAGAGAGAGATGATGAAAAGAAAAGACCAACAATGAAAGAGGAAGTGTGTGTGTGTGTGTGTGTGGTGGGGTGGGGTGGGGTGGGGGGTGGTATAAAGCTCAACTAATTTGGCTGTCAGAAAATGAACGCAGGCGATTTTGAGCGTGGCAAGAAATGTATAAAATTTCTCTCTGACTTGTTATCATTGAAATCATAGAATATCGAGCGACTCTTTCCAGATCCCGGCAAAGAAAATATCCGTTTCATAAGGTAACTTAGTATGCATTATTCTCAGTGTAATGGTGCAATTGGGATGACTCGTGCCGTGATTAGAGAAACACAAGTCTTATTATAGAAAAAAAAAAAAAAAGAAGTTATGGCACGCATAGATTTCCCTCATTTTGCCAGTCTGTTTAATGTTCCTAGATTCGATTTAGAATCATACATAATCCTTATATGTTCAAAACTTTTATTGTTTTGTATTTTCCTCTCAAAAAAGTGCCTGCCATTAGCTTTAACTTTGTGATGTTTTTTCCGGGCGATTTATTCTAACTGCCGAGACTGTAATACGTTAACCTCACTTCGTCTCACTTTGATTTTTCAGCTCTAGTAAGAGGACATTTACAATATACGATAGAAACTTAACTAAAACTCATTTCAAGTTTGGGGAAGAATACCACAACGCGTTCATATAGTTATTTTCGTCCAGTTCTTTGTAAATAAAAAAAAAAACACATGGGTATTTGTAGTTTGCAAATGAAGTATTAGACAAAAGTTATTCCATCCAATCAATAATGTCCCTTAAAAAGAGAACTACGTGCAACCCTTCATGATAGTTCGCTTTCATTCGACATTCTCAGCCATTGTGGAGATAAAATGTAAGATTAGTATTATTTATAAGCGATATTTTAAATGAAAGTTTCATGCCTGAAGAGCTAGAAGTGGCGCCAGTAAGTGATAAAGCTTTACACTCGGGACCTACATAAATTAGTCTAAACCGTACCGTGAATATTTTCTTTAATTTTACGTTATTCTTCTGATTTATGCCTTAATTTTACTGCCATTATATATGTGATCTGAAGTCAGCTGAGCCGATGAGAAGTACCTGTAGGATTTTCAGAGAGTTGCTCTACGCACAGTATGAACCACAGTAAAGAGCTTACAGTCTCTTGTTTATGGTAGAACTTTACGTGGGAATGTCATCGTGTTCTTAGATAAAATTATTTTAAATTTGCGCATCAATGAACACTGATTTTAGGGTCACTGTTTTTGATGGATTCATCAAACGCTAACTCTTAATGTGTTTATGTGATTGACATGCAGTCTCCTGCTGTAACCTATGTTTGATAAGACTGTGAAGAGGTGTCAATGGTATTGGTTATCTGCTTATCAGATTCTTTCTAGGCTTAGCCTTATCATTGTTTTTGAAACATTATTATGAGAGTCGATTTAATCCTTTAAAGTCTTCAAAAAAATGTACCTAAAACTTGAAACTTTACCTTGAATGAAGCAAAACTTTCTAGTTATGGGCGTTTGGTTTTCTAAATTACACAAAACAAAACAAAATTGGCCTTTCCCAAACAGATCTTCCCAGTTTATTTATCTCATACATCACTTTTGCGCAAAGCCCAGAGGATCTACCATTAACATAATTGACCAAGGCAGGAAAACACCCTGTACTGCGATATGGTCTATTAATTTAGGACTTTCTGTTATAGCTAACCGAAAAAAAAAAAAAAAGAAAACAAACTATATTTTGATAACATTACATGGATAGCGGCAGTTGCAGTATTGTCCTACACATGTTGTGAAGAAAGTTCCCGATAAGATTTAGTCATCAAAGTTGACCGCCGTTAAATTTCTTGACTGAGTGATAGTAATGAACAACAACAACAACAAAAAATAGAAAAAAAAACTTTACGACTTTAAGCTTAGAAGCTTTTTGTGAGGATGGAGAAAAGTGGTTAGTCGATCATTGCAAAGGTCATCAGGATAAAGGTAAAATAATGAAGTGGACTGAACTGCCTTATGCTGTAAAAAGTTTATTTCCGTCACGCTTTTCAGTGTATCTTCTCTCACAATGAGGACAATTAATGGAATCAGCAGGGTCACACTGCCAAAAATGGCTTTTATTTGTTCCTTATTGTGTAATCGGCAAAATAAGGCAACATCTCAAAATTTTCTTAAATTGAGATGGAATTCAGATTGAGCAGGTAGCGTTTGCACAAATCTGAGCAAAGGCTGTTAGATGTTTCCCCTGGAAACAGTTAAGGAATTAGTCTATGCTAACGCCATCGATCTGATCAAAAGTCCATAATTGGTGCGCATTGACTCATGGAGGAGCTTGGTAATAAAGGTTAATAACAGAGAGTATACTGTATTGTGAGTGACAATAGATAAATAAAAGGCGATCGGTAAACAGCCACAATCATGTAAGGAAGTGGTAAGATTCTGCACAGCATCAAGTGTAATGGAAATTTTGGTGACTTCTTGGAGTAAATTAAAGGAGGATTAAAATTGCGAAGCTAAAGGCTTACTAAGTATCAATTGATGCGTTTCTCTTGGGAAGTTCACTATTTTCAGTCCTGAGATAATGGTTTGTTGAAATCATCGGACATGAAACGACACATTAATGGATTAATCTTTTCGTTGTAACATAATAATAAGTGATCTATGGTATTGAAGCTACCAATACCAAAACACATCAAGAAAGCCAAATGTAGTCTATTGGTTAACAGTTCCTGTGAAAATAGTGTTGGATAATGTAACAACAAACAAAGTCATGATTACAAAACCAATGTAGTACTATCGCGCTTGATTGGTCTACATCTCTTCAAAACTCGTTTATTACGACTGTAGTACATATATAAGAAGAGCACACTGAAAACCTCAGATATACGAGCTATTAGCGCTGGCACATCACAACTTTACTGAATAAGTTTGTACAACTTGGTCATAGCATCTGTGGTAAAAAGCAGGGCTGTTTTGAAAGAATGAGAATTGTTAGGGCTATCGTTATCAAACAATCAAAATTAATAAGATCCGTGCATCTATTATCAACTAACCTCTAAAACGATGATTCAAATACGTTCAAAATCTAGGACACATCGCGGTGCGGGGTCGTGTTGACTTGGTTCGCGACTCTCCGATTGTTTAACACACGGTGGTTTAAAGAGACGGTTAGTTGCGTTGAATGTAACAATACAGCTTGTATAGTAATCCAAGATGTACAGCTAGTCATACATATTTAGCCTGGAGCTGATAAAGCATTGGCAACTGTATGATCTGTGATCTTGACCCTTGCTATCTCAAGCTACAATTATGTTACGAAATCTTCAAATGTATTTTTTTCACTGATAATCTCAGTTTATTTGTTACGCCTAATTATTCCAGTTGCACCCTTAACAACGTATCGTTAAATTAATGCCGGTTTAATCAATCTCTATTGATTTTTGGAATGGTTTGTTTATTTCACACTTACCGAGTCAAGGCTTGATTATGTCATGCTAGACGTGTTTTAGTTGTGTGTGTGTGTGTATGCGAGATGTGACTTGAATCTGTAGTTTGATGCTCGCTGCGTTACATAATTAAAAGAAAAAAGAAACAGAAGAGACTGGGCTCAGAAGTCATCGATAGAGGTTTAGAAGAGAAATATCTATGTGATAGACATATTGCACGAAGTATCAATACACTTGACTGATCTTGTAAGTGTAACTCACCCACCATACAAAAAATAAAATTGGATTGATTATTAAATGGGACATATAAGGTTATTCCATAGTCATGTTATGAGATTATGACATTGGTGATGGTGCTAACTGGTTGATTGATTGATTGATCAACTGTTGTGATTATGCTAGTGATGATGGTGATGGTGGTGGTGGAAATAATCGTTGGTTGGCAAGGTGGCAGACAAGATATATCACTATGCCTAGCTATAATAAAGTTTAATTCCCTTGCATAGAACCAGTTATTAATTACACCCTGACATGTTTTCAAAATGTTATACGTTAAGTCATGAGTGCTAGATTGAAAGCCTTCAACTAGAACTTGAAACTTCCATTTGAAAAGTAGTTTAGAAAAAAGACTTCAAACCCAAATTATGCGACAGCAAGCGAACTGTTCCGCGACGATCGTGCTGAACCTGTAGGACATTCTTTGTCACCAGTCTAGTCTAAATGTCCCTTAGAGTTTCCTCGTTACCCATAGAAATAGATGAGCGAGGGCAAATAAAATAGCTGCCGAGGCCTATATTTTTCCTTTCAAAAGACTTACTGGTCTAGATCTTAGGCTTGCTCCATTTTCACAGAGAGAGGCTTCTAACTAACCCAGATCTAGTTCTAGATCTAATGTAAAGCTGTTGGCTTAGTTTTCATTTTCAGGCTGACCTGCGCATCACACTTGTACAGGTCTTGACTTGACTAGATTTAGTGGCAAAGTCAACAATACCATACAACTTTGCCCATTGCTACATCTTCCCATGATAAAGTTGATTAACAGGTTATAGACGATAAAATTGCAATCAAATATCAAAATGTAAACATTTGAATAGATGGTATACGTTGCTTAACTAGTGCTTTGATCGAACAATTGGGCCATAACTTGGCAATAGACCTTGTCACGCCCGATCACAGTAGCTTATCACACTAGACTACATGTACTTATCTTGCAATAAATGAAGTTTGAAGGCCAAAGATAGCAGTCTAACAACCACTGTGTCGCAGCACATGTGATTTGCTTTATCTCGAAAGATCGAGAAGATAACACAGGGTTATACATAGTTTTATTTGAAATGTTCAATGCCTTTCTCCAGTTACTTACAACTATATGTTGCGTCCTTGCAACTTTGGGAGCCCTTGACATTTGGTAAATATTTTGTTTGCCGGCCTGTAATTGAATTGTAAATATTTCGTGTGAAAGGCAGCCCGCAAACGTTTCATCCTTGCCCTAGATTTCGGTAGTCCTAGTTTTTGCGAGGCCGAACACACAGGACTTTTATCTCGTTCCCTCGAGCACTGAGGGTTGCGCTGCCCTGTAAAACTCACGACCAATGGGAAGACAACACACGTGCTGGGTGCGAATTAGGTCGATAGGAGTATGCACACACTTGTAGTTGTATTGACGTAACTGGGTAATACACGGTGGTGGATAAAAGATGTATCTAATATTTTTTTTTATGTTCATTTATAATTTGCGTTTACTTGAATAAAGTTGGAAAATGAGGTGTTGGTGAAGATGCAAATTTTACTCATTTTTTCTAAACCCACAAGGGAAATCAGTTTTTGTGTACTTTTCATATCTTCAGACCCTTTTAAATTTTAGAATTTGTTAAAGTCTCTGAGATCCCGCCAAAAGTGCCTACAGGTGCAATGCTTTCCGAGTATTCATAGCGGCCCATCAAAACGTTATGTGATTCTACATATTGATGATGGTTAAAAGGAACCTTTATTAAAATTGCGTTTTAAAAAATTAGCCAACTCATGTTTTTTACCGGTACTTTAGATTTTATTTCGGTAAAATGTAAGAAGGTTTAGTTCAGCAACAGTTTGTTCTGCTATTATGAATATGACCACTGCAGACAATAAAATCGGTCCGTGGTTAGAGAGAGGTTTCTAATTTTTGTTTAAAGTTTTAAAAGAAAACTAAAATAATCAAATTAAAACGGTACAGTCTACTGGCCATGCCTGTTGCAAATGAAAAAAATTCTTAACCTATCACCAGTTTTAATCCTTGATTTATGTCATCTCTACGGTATCATATTATCAAACTCTAGATCTAAATCAAAGCGTTTTTCTTTCTCACTGGTTTTCTTTCATTGTCTTTCTTTTTGCTTACCTTCTCTGTATACAAACGTTTGCTTGTGTGCTGAACAGGGCAGTCATAAAATCAGACGCAGTACTACTAATGATTTCAAAAGTAAACAAGAATAGCTAGTCTACATTGCGAGCAGCTGATTGGTACACACGACAAGAATGATTGCCATGTCTCTCAAAGGTAGCCTACACTTGAAAGATTTTAGAACATTGTTGACGTCAACAGTCAAAATTTAGATACTACCTGCTTTACTGTAGTATAAATGATTTTAGAAACCAAAATAATATTAGAAAACAGGTCATCTTTGGTCTAGATTAAAAATTATAAAATATTGTCATTTTTAGTTTTAATTCAATGAAAGACATGTAGAACTTGGGTTTCTTACTTGCAATTTTCAAACTTACCATACTTTGAGACAATTCTGAACATTTTTTTACGTATTACTATTGATTTATAAGTTTTTATCTTTCTTAGCATAACTATAAGCATACTATCTGGTGTCACAATTAAAGCGAAGTTGGCATGAGACTGGTGGCTAAAACCAATAAACAAGTGTGAATCGCTGGCGGTCAAGCCGAGCCAAAATAACTTTAATTATTGCACTTTCACTGTTTTATCAAATTCAACAAACTAAACAGTGCTGTAGCCCAGGACTAACCTTGTTCGAATCCTATCTGGATCATATGGTGATGGGATCGGTTATTATCCGGCCAACTCTATCTTTGTCTTCAAGGAAAGTCGTCACCACCCTACTGTACTTGTCTCCTGTTAAGCGCTCACTTCATTGTTCAATTACCAATGCTATTCATCGAATACAGGTCAATAGGCTTGTTGTTTTTATGAATTTTTCCATAATGTCATTAGTTCATTTGAATTCAAGGTTTATGCAGGTGAAGCGAATATGTCATTGATTTTCTTCTGCATTAAACTTAATTAGCTGTTTAGTTTTATTTTGTTTCATTGTGTTGTTGTTTTTTTCTTTTTATTTGTTCGTGTGATTAATGTTTTTTCTGCTCCTGCAGTTTACACAGTTTCTATAGTTTGTACAGGGCCTAGTCTATTCACTGACGTACCCCCTCTGCACCAGATCCCCATTTCTCTGGTTGTTTTGCTTCTCTGTTACACACATTATCCTTCTATTGAGCATTACTGTCACTCCATTTTCTTGTTTTCCTTCCTCTCAATCTTATCCCATTCCACGGCTGCAGGTCGGTGATTCTGTCATTCACTCTTACTGTAACGAGTACCTGGTCTGTTTCCTTATCCTCGTCTTTCTTGTTTCGCTCCCACTTGATCGCCAAAATTTGATCTGTTGAAAGTCTACAGCACAATTCTATGTCGAAGTGTTGCACAATACACTAAAGTGTACAAATTGTTGCTCCGAAATGATTCATCGATATGCAGGAAACTTTGAATGATGGCTGAATGTTGGGTCAATTTTGTGGGTCATCAATTGCGTGGAAACCTAACGCTTCACAACAATAATTTGGAACTTATTATCAGAGTTTAGTCAAGTTTTGATCCATCTCTGAAATTAATAACGTAAGTCTCTAGTTGCCTTTTCACATTGTGGCGAGCGTAAACGAATTAGCCGGGCTGCAGACCATTACCGTGTAACATGAGCTTGTATCGGGAGTTGATATTTCCCAACGTAACTTCTACGGTGACATCAGTCTCATTAGCCAGACCTCCGCAAGTTTGTTGTTGGAAACTAACCTCATTGTGGCGTGATTGTTGTAGTCAATAAATTTTAGGATGTAAAGATCCCTGCCTTTGCTCTCTTCTAAGTTCACAAAAACAAGTTGTTGATCTTCCTTTATCTCGACATTCTGAAAAATGTGGCAAATAATCTCAAGAATATAATATTATGTCTCCAGTTCCTTGTTAACAGATTGTTATTATAATACCGGTAATCTCATTGCTATTTTCCTCCGCTCTCCCTACTTCTGACGTTTTATTAATTTTGTTGGAATTTTATAAATGTCAACACTTTATAATTTCTGCTTCAAGAACAAATTGTTCATCGACAAAGAGCAAAATTAATGAAGCTGAAAAAAAAAATGATTTTAACTTTTATAAGCAGTATATGTACACAGTGCTTACACGAATTGCCCAATGGTTAAATTAGGCAAAATGTTTACCTAATATTTACATCAAGCAAGATTTTCTGATTAGATGAAAGCATTTTTTTTCATGAGAACAGAATGAAAAACTATTCAAGACTAGATATAGACGAAAATTTCGCGACCCATATGATCAGGTTTTGACTAAACTAGGTGATTTTTCTGAGGTGAGTCTGTGGCTAAGATTGGCAACAGCAAACACTACATGAGGTCAAGGCTACTCGAAATACATAATTATACGTCAGAATGATACAGCTGCAAGAGAATGGTAGGCAAATCACGCTGCCAGCCGTGCAGAACAGGCAGGAAACTATTATTTTTTAATAAGAGAAAACATTTTACTGACTGTTATACAATTAGATGGTTATGTATGGACTTGTGATGTTGTTAATGTTGATTTTTTAAATCCTTTCTGAGTACAAGATCTCTCTAGTTTTTCCCCTTTCCCTTTCTTGCGTTAGATTTTTCTGCTTCTGCTGTCTTAAACGCAGGTTTATTGTCGTTTTTATTCCTCCTTAGTAACACTGTTAATAAAATATTTCTTTTTAATTCAATACGTTTCGAAATTGAAAATCATTTTGGTTAAATTCTTTTATATGTCTTGGAAATGATCATATTGTTTTCAAATTTGTACCTTTTGACAATATTGCGCATGGTGTTAGAGTATGGCAAATTAGCTTGCCATCTGTTCACATTTAAATTTATGCAGCCTAAGTTTGGGCAAGATGGTACCGCATAATGGGAACGTTTTTTGCCTATTGTTTTCTTGACATCAGGCAAATTGCTTTGTGCAATTGTCTGCCTTATGCTCTCATCTCATTGAGCGGAAAGAGAGAGGGAAGAGAATGAGATAGAGAGATAGAGAGAGACACACAGAGAGAGAAGGAAAAAGAGAGAGAGAGAGAGAGAGAGAGAGAGAGAGAGAGAGAGAGAGAGAGAGAGAGAGAGAGAGAGAGAGTGAGAGCAACATAAAGCTATTTAGGATACTATTATGAAAAAGGTAAAACATTTATTCCTGTGCTGCAGAGTAATAAATCACATGTCTAGGCTTAGGTTCAAAGTTGAAGTAATCTAGATCTACTAATTGTTTTCATATCTCGTCAATATCAGGCATAAGGGCTATGATGATAGAGCTTTGATGGGGCAGATAATCCAGGCAAGATTCCAGCCCAACACTTTACCTCGTGACCAATTTGTCACGCCCTTAGTCGATGTGAGATAAAGTCCTGCTTCCGTGCGATCTGTTTGCAGCTGCCTTTGTCTAGAGCTCCTGCGTGGTTCAATGCTGAATCTTCTCTAATACCAGCCATTCAACGCAAGAATCAAATAAACTAAATTTGATTATTTCGTTTTTTATACTGCTGTTCTTATTTTTGTATGCCTGCTTTGTTTTGTTTTGCTTGATTCGTTTGTTGGTTTGTTTTTAGGATTTTATTTTTTTTTTGCTGTTTAATCCTCTCTGAGTACAAGATCTATATAATTCTATTTTTTTTTTTTTCCTTTTATTATTCTTATTTCAGCACTGGTTTGATTATTCTCGTTTTGTCTCATTGACACTGTTACTCTCGTTGCCGTTTCAACCAGCTATGGAATTCTCGTCCTGCAGGGAACAGCCAGTTGTTGTGATGATGTGTTTACATTGCATTTGACAGGTCGGCGAGTTTCGTCACTGATTTAACTTTGCTTCTCAACTGTACACACAATCATGTTCTTTATTCATGAGTGCTTTATGGACGTGTAGCTTGAGATGTAAAGATCTAGATTTATGCTTTTTTTTCTTTTTTTGGTTGGTCTGCTGACAGCTGATGTCATGTCGTGCTACAGCTCACTAGGTTACATGTAGGATGCCTTATAAGCCGAAGAACACAGGCTAAGTCGTCCTCGTTGATCCATACTAAATCAGTGTGTATATATATACAATAATATACTTATCTATTGAGGGGTTGATGGGTGGGGTCCGGTAGGCGGGCTCCGTGCATTGATCAGCCCGAATGTCGAGGAATACTCATGTAACGCTTGGTTTATCTGTAACCATCATAAAGCATTCTAGGCTTTTTGTTTTAGTTTTTGGTTTTGACTCTCTTTTCAAACAATATTTCTGACTCGGGTACTCTGAAAACTTTTAATGTGAGAGTCTGGCAATGTGTAGCTTACTGTGCGGTCTATGAAGGACTAGTTTGACTTGTGGTCATCATCAAAGCCACTCACCCTGCAAAGGGTATAGGCCACGAACAACAGTCCCCCACTCCCGCCTATCCTGAGCCATCCGTGTAATGTCCCTCCATGAGTGACCACTTGCCTTCATCTCCTCTTCCAAATTTCTTCTCCATGTTGTCCGTGGTCTTCCCTTGCTCCGTTTGCCTTGAGGGTTCCACTGCAAGGATTGTCTTGTAATGCTGTTTCTTGGCTTTCTTGTGGTACTGTATGTTTATTTCTTGTTAGCTTCAGGAACCATAACTCTCACTGTCTGTGTTGTGCGCTTCAATTGTATAGTTTGGTATCTATATAAAAGGCAACTTCCACTTCTTTCTCCCTATCTTCTCCAAATCACTCAATGGTCAGTGATGAAGTTTGCTGGAATATGATCTGTCAAGTTCAGTGCCCCTACGCGGTACAAAAAAGTTGAAAGAAAAGTTATGGATCTAGGCTAAAAATGCTCTCAAATTTTCATTATAATATTTATTGTAATTAACTAATCAAACTTTTTTTTGCCAAATTTGTTATCATAAACCAAATTAAATTTAATAGACTATTCTCAGTGGTTTACAACTTTCGGAACGGGTGACGCTTTTAAAAGAAATTATGGTTATTTTTTTAGATATATATATATATATATATATATATATATATATATATATATATTTAAAAAAAACACTCTTATTATACTAGCTTGAAAAACTGGAAATTTTGTATAAGTAAATGAAATTTGACCTTTTCCTGCGTAACGATAAAAGTGTCATGGAAAACGTGCCGTTCTGTACAGGAGCGTGTAAGTGATTTGATTGATCAGTGTTTTAAAAACATCTGTCATTGTTGTTTTTTCTTCCGGAGCGGCGGTTGCGAATGTAAACACCAATTCTGGTTCCTTTGAACACTTTTCTTTCTTCCATTTCTACACTGTTTTATATCTAAGATATCAACCAGATATCAACCACTTATTGTCGATAAAGAACCGGGAAACATTCAATGAAGCCATTTTATTTTTTATTAATTTGCCACTCCTAATCTGTCTTGTATATGAGTTATACAAACTGTGACGAGATTTAGAACAATTACCAGCTTTAGAAATCCAGGGTACTCTTACAGATTTTAAAACAACTGTGGCCTTAAAATCTTTTTCGCTTTTTAATATTGTCTGAGCATTGCACGATTTTTTTTTTATTTGTACTGTAGAGGACTTTTTTTCATCACATCCGATCGAGCATTACATTTGACGCTTATCTGTAATGGATCAGCAGCACCATATTATTGTCTCCATGAAGAGTTAAACTGAAAAGAGGACTGCTTAAAAAATTGCTCCCAAATTTAGTTTACTTTTTTTTGTTTGAGATCTTTCCTTCGTTTAAAGTTTATCTTCATGAGAACATGCAAAGAATTCTAATGTCCCAAAATTATATTTATTTTTAAACTGCACTATAAGTGGCTCTGGAGCAATTATTGTTGAAAAATTTGCTTTTCTTCATTGTTGTTGTATGACTATGGAGGAGATTATATATCTTATTGTTGTAAAATTTGCTTTAATTTAATGATCATTTGAACGGGCAATCACACTTATGGTCATACAAGCTCAGACGAAGCATATTTGACATAAAATATAAAAAGAATGGCCCTACATCTCTGTACCTTCTTGTTTCACTGTTATTTAGCCATTTATACCTTCTTCACTTATTCTTTATTGTTCAATAAAAAAAAAATTAACCATGGCCTAGACTTTTTCTGTGTTATCAAAAACTTTTGAATCACAATTCATTTTTGTGAAGAGTCTGCTATTGAACATGAAGTCATGTTTGAACTTGGGTTTGACATCGATTTCTGCGCCTATATTAACCATGAGTGTTGTCCGACGAAAATGCTGTCATTAATGATTGTGAGAACTTGTTTCGTGTTTACATCAAACATCGTGACGCAGCCTAGAGTTTGCAAGTGATAGATCTAGAACAATGACCAGGCCTATATAGTCTGGCTGGGATTTCTTAATGCTTTAAGTAAATAAGATCTGTTAATATTTGTTATCGTTTTTTAATGATTGTTTTCTTATTTCACTTACAGCGACTTGTAAGCTACAAATTTATGTGATTACTTGTTGGACTTCATATGATTATGTAAAAGTATTGCACAAATATTTTCATTGAAGACACACAAAAAAGCGCTCAGAGAAACATACATTTTTTAAATAAAAAACCCAAGCTATTTCATTATGTATAACAAATGCGTTCTTTGCATACGTTTTGTAATACTGATTATATTAAATCGGCAACCAGATCCAAATTCTATTTAACAGTGGCCAAATTGACGAGTTTTCAAGACTTAAGATCCTCATCAAAGATACGAAACGATAATTTAAACTGAATATTAGATTTTATTTACGGGAATGTTTTTCACAAAGGAGATAAAATCCAATATTATGATTGTAATTGGCATACTGCCCGCATTGAATTATTTTATTTACATGAAGCTTAGCACCAAATAATGGTTTTGAAAGAGTTAAAGTTAATATTCCTTGGTAACAAAATCAGCGGAAAGTTTTTACGGTTAATAATTATTACGGCTCATCGTCTTCACGTCGGAATAGAATCGATACGATGTGTTGACTTTCAAGCCTGATCTCCAGGAAGCCTGCATTTTGAACCTCAAAATGACGTCACTTCATTAGAGTAGGATTATTTTTTCATACCAAGAGATTATTAATCAGGTTCATCCTAGCTTTAAATTACTGTAGAGTTTTCGTCTTGCTCTGATATTGATTTTAAATCTAGTATGGAGTAAAAAAATCGGTTAGATTCTAGCTTGTGTTATTCAGATTTATTAATTTTGAAACATGATTAATGTTTATATTTGTTTAAGGATATAGGAGAGGGTTACATGAAATTGGTCAGACCGAATCCAACCAGCTAATTGTCGGGTTTTTTGTTTTTTCTTGAGGTCATTTTAAATTATGTATGCATCGTACACGTTTTTCAAGCCTTTACTATAACGCCTGTGGAACGTCTCTCCATAACAGAGGCTTCGTCCAATGCTGTCTACGCTTATCTTAAAAGTTATGAATTTCGAATCAGTTATCAACTTTTTTTTCAATCAAAAACTTTTCATTTTGTCTCTTTCTTTTGCAACTACATGTACATTTGAAGTGGTGTTAAAGCTTGATCGGATTACTCCAACCTTATGTAACTATAGGTTAAAAGAAGAATATTGTAGATGGTCATGTAAATTATCTGAAGATGGACTCAAAAAATTTAAAAAGACTGCATTTTTTAAAGCAATGATAAGAGGCCACACATGGTATATTCTTACGAGGTTTTCCTAGATTTCTATGTAATTGTTATCTACTAAGAAAAAACTCAGCTCAAGAAAAAATGCAAAAGCAAATACTTTATCCTCTAGAATTAAGGTCTCTCGACTTGAAATATGTATTATCTGTATATGTGTAGTCTTTGGGGGTGCATTCAAGAATGGAGTAACACTCGCTGATTATTTTTTATTAACATTGTTTTTTAAATTCACTCCCGTATGAGCTGTAGGGGCGGTTTAGCTCGGAAAGTGATTACACTATTCATACAAGTCTCGAATGTGAAGAGCAAAAATAACAATTTTAATATATGAGATTGTGATTGTATATAAGAGTTTCAATTTTTTTAAATGTTTAATTTTGTATATGGCACTCCTATTTGTGTGATTTATGGTAAATGAATACTTGAAAATTGTGAGAATCGCAAATATGTGTGTTTATGTGTGTAAGATCTGTCATTGAGTTGAATGCTATCTTTCTATCCACAAAAGAAAAATTAAGTTTTGGCAACAAGGTAAAAACAAAATTTAATTAAACTTGTTCAAATCCACCTTGATTTTCACGTAGAATTCTGTTAAGAACTACTTTCATTCTGCAGTGTTTTACTCAGCAATGTTTGTTTTTTTTTAATTCTCATATTGTCCTAATAAGTTTGCATCCTTTCAGATTACTATTTAGTGATGCCTATTGGCCTCAGAGTTTCTAAGGCTAGTGAATACTTTTCTCGATTTTTGGATACATGATTGCTCAGGTTGATTTCAACTAAGACCAAGAAGCCGGTTCATCCGTGAACATAATATTAACCGCAGAGATGATTTTCATGCTATTCCTTGATAGCTGTGATAGTATTAGATGAGTGTAAGATAATATTTTATTTTTGTGGTGAACAACAATTCCAAGAAAGGCATACTTGCAGTACACAACAATCAATAAAATGAACGAAATGAATGGGACATTTTTTTTTTCATTTATTTCGTCACAGCAAATAAACCAAAATGTTGACAAAAGCAGTTTTGAAAATTATCATTAAAAAATACAAATATTATTATTATTCAGCGTTGGGATTTACTTAGAATTTTTTTTTAATTGTTTTTAACGGGAAGTTTTTATCGTAGTCTACAGTGGTAGGATGAACTAATTCAAATACCGTTATGAAGAGGAATAACGTTAAAGTCTATTGAAAGATATTTGAATCGTGAATGTCATTATCTTGGTAATTATGGTGGCTTTGAGGTGATTACAATTGAGATGATGGTGGTGGTAGTATGATAAAGATGATAATGGTAGTTTTCATGATGATGATAATGATGAGGGATGATGAGGATGAGGAGGAGCAAAAGAAGTGTGAGTGTAATGGTGGTAGTCAGTTGATCGTGGTAGAAATTCTTTACAAAAAAAAAGTACAGAAATGTCTGTATTCCTTGCTCCAGTAACGTCGGATTGCGTTGTGTTTCATAGCAATCTTGGCAGAAACTTAAGATGAGAAAATGATACTTGATCAAATCATGGTAGGATATATGCTATCATTTCTGCGATTACACCAAACAAAAATGAAGAGATTTAAGGCTTCAAAATCATTACAAATAAATAGATAGTGATTTTTTTTACGTCTCTTGCTTTTTGAAAACTTTCGAAGATCAAGTGACAATGAATGGACAGTTGATCTTAGCACGGTAATATTTCAAGTGATAAAATCAAATTCCCGTGGAAAACAAAGATTATAATCAGGTAGAAGATACCTTGAAGTAACTGATATGTCATTTTCGCGACAGTTTGAAAACAGATTGACGTTTTCTTTGTTTTGTTTTTTCTGAAAAAATATTACTGCCTCTTTGTTGTGTGCCCAGTCCTATTCAGCTTTGAGAAAAAATGAAGTAAATTTAATAAACCAACATTAAGCTAAGGCGAAATCGAAGAAAGAGGTTTATTTCCCACATCTCGCTTTTGTTTTCTCTATTTTATGACGAAATTCTCAGAAGCACTTTTTTTTTCAGAACAATATCATTTTCTTGTCGATTATCTCACACTACATTATTTTAATATGTAAGATTTACTTGATACTATTAATTATTCAACAAGATAAGAAATATAATGAGAAATGAGCAGAATAATCAGTTATTTTTATAACAGGATTTTAAAAGCTGAAATGGTACTTTTTCACCGTTTGTTTGTTGGTTTTTGTTTGCTTATTTATTAATCTGTTACAGTTTGTTTAGTTGGGGGTTTTTTTTAGAATATAATCATTAGATTTAAAAAAAATTTTTTTTTTTTGCCTCAGGATATTTTAGATTTGTTTATTGCCTATACAGCAAAAATGCTTTGATACTGTTAAAATGATTACTTCGAACTCAATATGATGCTTTTTTTAAAAACAATGATTTTGTATGCTCGTTGCATTAAGTGCGCATCTCGAAGATGTAAAATCGAGTAAGAAACTTTTTTTTGTAATTGTCGCTCCTTGAAAGTTGTGCTGCTTTATGATAGGCCTAGTGACCCCAATTAAAGTATAAAAAGTTTTTTCGAGGAATGAAATATAGCGATTACATAATTTTGGAAGTCATGAAAACGAAAACAGTTTTTGGTCGATAGTATGTACCGAACACATCTAACAAGATATTAAGTTTGCTTTTCATTTGCAGATATTGTCAGGTTTTCTGAGTCTTTGTGGCCTACCTGACTAAACCCTAGTCTTCAAGGCAGTTATATATTACTTATCAATATATTTTAGGCAATATATAGGCTATGCATTATATAAATGCCTGGGTAATCGGTTGCAACATATGGAACAGATATTTTAGAGATTTAATTTTATTTTTTTTTTCACCGTACTTGTTAAAGTAATCAGTTCTCTAAAAATGGCACGGTCAAAATGGCAATTTGTACTTTCTTCTCTATGAGGACTGATATATATTTCAGATTTTGACCAATTTTTTTTTTCAATAATTCATCCATGAATCTGTTGAAAGGCGAAACTATTTTTATAACGAATAGTTTACTTGTGTTTTTGAAAATGTCTGTTTTATGGTGGAATCTGACTGTCTGAAAAGATTTTTCCTTTAGTTTATTCATGTTCAACTTTGAGTATCGGTAAAACCACCGATGTTATCATAATTAGCGTTTGACAGGGCATTCTGAGCAATGAATTAAATAAAACAGTCATTATTCTTATGAAAAGTAAGTCTTTTGAGCTGCAGCTTATATTGACAACTTTGAGGATCAACAAGCTCTATAAATATCATAGCTAATAATGTGATCTCTATAAGTCTGGTTTCCAAGCTTGCCTATATTTCGGCAACAAAATTTATTTTTTTTAAAAACCATACATCTGTACACGTAGCCTATGTCTTGAGACATTTTGTATTAGGTGTTTTTAAGGCAATTTTTTTCAGTGGGCATGGCAGTATCAGTAGAAATTAGTTTATATTTGATTTTATTGGTATGGATACCGGAAGATGTCAAAAGAACACAAATGGTTTTACTTTCCGTTTTTTTTTTTTTTGTTTTGCTTTGTTTTGTTTTTTAATTTTCTTTGTCTGGTTTTAGTACAAGTCGATCATGAATGCAGAAGATCCTTACTCTCATGATACCATTTTTATAAAAGACCTCTAAAGAGCTGTTGCCGCTGTGCCATTCTGTAACGCAAACATTTTGGGAATCTTGTCCTCTTGGTTTGTCGAGAGGTTCGTGTCTCTCACAAAATTACATCCTCCCCCTCTTTGTGTAGACGGTGAAGATGGTGGTGTTGTGCTCAGGCAGTTTGTCATGGTAACCGAGGTTTCTCGACTGGTGTAGCCCGCACACTCACCACTGTCGTCTGCAGATACACCCGGCTTAACCTGAGCTGCATTTTCATAACCATCGAAATGCTTGGTGGAGTTGGTGGCTCCTTCAGTATCTACCCTTCTTCGATTACCTTGATAACCATTTGTTTGAGGTTGTTCATGGAGCTGAATGTGTTGGATCATATTCACGGGGAGCTGACCAACACTGTCTCTGCCTGAATATTCTACAGGCTGGCGCCTGTAGCAGCGGGTGAAGCCATGCTTCGTGGAGCTCCAAATGTCAGTGAGAAGGATAAAGAGCAAAGGTCGCACGCAGGCGGCAGACGATCGCATCCAGCTAAGCGTTTGGAACAGGTATCGCAAGGACGCACAGCTCTGGGCGTCTGTGCACACTGGGTTCACCAGTGAGTATGCAGAGTAGGGCAGTGTAATGGCTAGGCTGAAAAAATCTACAGCAAGCAATGCTGCTATGAATCGTCGGTGTGTTCTGGCAGAGCAAGAACTTGCCAGTGTCGCCCCCGTCCTCGCTGATAGTCTAGATCTTTGTAAGTCGGGTTGGTCTTGACTAGCGACGGCCATCAGCACCACTTCTGCGGATCCACTTGGACCTTCATCGGGGGCCTCTGATCTGCCTCTTTTTGTATACACTACTGAGTTTTTCGGAATTGACATGATACTGTTAGTTTGCCTTAAAGTAATGTTTTCGGTTTGTAATGCCAATCGCGCTTGGCAGGCACGCCCAGACTCTTGGTTCGGGATAGTCATCTCTGAAGCTGAATTAGTACCCGGCGGCATTTCCCCAATAAAAGCGATAAATATGAAAATTATTAGCACAAATATAAGGAGTGATGGAAGAAAAACCATGAGCCAGCTGCAAGCTGAGTTAGCTTCCTCTGTGATACCGTATACACAGAGTCCCTCCTGAGGCTCGACCTCTGGAAAGCCGAGCCATAGAGAGCAGACAACGGTACCGCTGACCAGCCAGGGCGACAGTATGACAGCCATCCTGGACACAGGCCGTCTCATCAGGCAGTAATAAAGTTTGTTCATGTACGTGAAGAGTACACGATCCATATTCAGGAGAAGAAGAGCAACTAAAGAAACAGCCGGGAGGGCAACATCCAGGATCATCCAAGTCTGGAGACGGGCGAGAAGAGAATCACAGTAAATGTAAACCTAGGTAGGGATCGGGATGGCTAGCGAGAATAGGACTGAGAAAAGGGCGACATTAGGCTCATTGTTTGATAATTAATTGAAAAACTAGTTAAAGTTGATAACTTTTAAACCTATTGTAAAATTTGGCACCATAAAAAAAAAATTCCTGACAGCATAATTTTGCTTTTAATTTTATTTCCAGACATTTTTATGATTTCAAAGTCGAAATACCTTACAAAATTGTGCCCCTAGTCTCCATGGCTGCATTTCAAAGTAAATTGTGAACGAATCCACCATGACAATGAAGCTGAGGTCCGCTAGAGCGATACTCGATATCTGTGAAAATGAAAGGAACGAGGATGTGTCACTCCGTGCAGAATGATAGATATGGGATAGTGTTTCACATTAAAATGATAACGATATTTTTTTATTGAAGAAGTAAAACGAGGAAAAAGAAAGACTTTTTCTTTCCATATATTGATGGTATGTGCCTGGAGGAAAATGAATGTAAACTATTTTATTTTACGCGTTATATCTATGCAAAAGTTGATATTTTGTAATTGCTTGATCATAACTCTATTGTTGAAAAATGTTCAAGAGCTGGACGACAACTATTATAACACTTGGATTTGGTAAGCCCTGTGTAAAAGCGGCTTCACCCCATAAAGTCATTATGCAATAACGCTGTCTTCCTGGCAACCTCTAAGGTACCAGACGCAAGCTGAACAAGATGAAGCGTTTTAGGCATTGCTGCAGAGCAGTGAAATGCTCGGAGAATGGGACAGAGAAAGCACCAGATATTTTTTTTTACAATGGGACACAAGTATCTGATTCTATTTTTCTGAATAGAAGCAAGATCTATATCAAGCCTGACTTATTCAATACCGTTCTTACAAAAAGACAACTTTTGCAGTTTGGGTGAAGTAAAGACAGCTGCTTTGAAATTTAATTTTCCCCAAATATTGTGAACAAAGAACCACAAGCATAACCCACAATACTTAGTGTGTAAAGTATCTACAGTAGAGAAAAGAGAGGCAAAGATCAATACGTTTACTAGCAGGTGTTTAGGGTACCTATGGGTCTCACTAATGTGGCAATGTGCTGCCGAAAAGAAAATAGCAACTCCCATTAAAATCCATCTTGGAAGGGTATAAATATAGCAAAGCCAGGCAACTCTCGGTGTTAGAGGATTCCGAAAACCCGGTTGAGAAGACAATGAAAAAATAGAAATAGAGAGTTGTCGAAGCCATAGACCAAGCAAGAGAGTGGCTTAAATTAAAGAAGTGTTTGGGCACACCCCAAACAAAGTGATAGTCAAAAGCAGAAGGGAAAGAGCTAGGAGACATGGGCATCAATGAGATACGGCTGAATGAAGATTCCAGAAGGGTTCAGAAAGCAGTCCAGCAACCTCAACAGGGACAATGGACTAATTGCGATAATGCCCTGCAGAAATCTCTCATATGGAATGACGTCTGGTACATGGCGCCACTTCGGGTCAGCTTTCTCATCAGATAAGTTTACGATATCCTGCCCTCCAACACAAATCTGGTAAGGTGGAAAAAGAAAGAGGTCCCCACTTGTCCACTGTGCCATGCAAACAGACCACTGAGCATGCCTTGATCTCTTGCAAAATCGCCCTCTCACAGGGGCTATACTCATGGAGGCATAATAGAGTCCTTCAGGAGCTTGCCGCAAACAAACCTTCCATAAAACCAATGCGTTGATGTTCACATCAGAGGCATGCGCTAAGTCATGGCACGGAAAGTGTGTCAAAACAACAAATCATAGAAATTGCTTAAGAGGCGGGTGTGACAACTGAGATGTTTCAACAGACCTTCCAGAAAGGGACAGTCACCCCAGTTTAATCAAAGACACAAGAATGAGGCCTGGTATCGTGATCCATCCAAGTTCCACACAACAAAGGATCATGGTGAAGGTAACAATTCCATACGAATGGATGAGGCCCACATCTACAAAGGAGAGAAATTCCTGGACCTGACTAAAGAGCTAGGAGAAGCCGGCAAAAATCTGTGGTACTCCCCGTCGAGGTTGCGGTTGGTGCCAGAGGATTTATAGGGTCATCAGTCCACGACCTTCTGATTAAACTCTCAATATGTGGCAACAAAGGACAAAAGCGCTAAAGCTACCGGCTGAAATAGTCGAAAACAGTTCCCGATGGATCTAGGGCAGGAGAAATGAAAGGTTTCTTCATAAGGATAAAAAATGCTCTAATTATCGTGAGACCAGTTGACGGAAGGTTATAGTGCCTGAATTAGCAATCCAGCCAAAATGAGAGTGTGGGTTCGAATCCGGCGCTGTGAAAAAAAAAAAAGATAGCAGGGAGATACTTGAGAATCATGACCTGGGTGTGACCCGGTCCCCTTAGAGTGCCAAAAGCCGAAGCACTATAAAAGGGGTTTCTTCTCAAAAGACTCTAGCTCCTTGGTGAGTTTCTACCTACTCGTAGGACGGACAAAGTTATGGGGACTGTCTTAAAAGCTTGCATGCAAGTCATGGATTAACAAATGCAATTCACCTTATCGCTTTATAAATTTTAACTTTTTATCAAAAGTCAAAATAAAAATAGACTTCCTTCTCTATTCGCCTTTTCTTTTTTTTTAAAGGGTGTTTGGCAGATATACTTCCAGCTTTAAGTGTCGATACGGAGACCCTGAGATAGACTTAGAGTGTGTTAAATAAGTTCCAAACACAGGCGAATCTATACTTTTACCCTAAAGTTAAGTCTATTCCTGTTTTCTAAAGCGAATCCAGAAAGTAAGTTTACTCTTTTTTAAAAACTGTATTTGGCCTATTTTTCAGTCTTTCAAACACTTCATCATTTGTGGATTAAATATTGCAAACCATAAGCCTTTTGGAGTTTTATTATTTCCTTATTTACTAATATATTTTCATTTTCTTTCAACTTGACGGATCTAAAGTAGACTTGATAAGAGAGCGTACCTGCAGGTAAAGGTAGTGTAACCTCAGCGTCTTGGAGCGGCACAGGACTGTGAAGAGTGTGCCATTGAAAAGGATGCCCAGAGAGCAGAGGAGGATGCCGACGTTGGCGCTTGTGATGAAGCCTCTCTCATAGGAGCTGGGGTGGAACTCGTCTGGAAAAGATTCACTTCTGTTGTGCAGGCTTGAATGATTTGACTCCTTCATCTGGGAAACTTGGGGTGAGTTTGAATCACTGAGTGGAGATGGTGACGTCATGATGTTGTATTGGCTTGGTTTGGGGGGCTCTGAGGCCATTTTTTCGTGTGCGTATCTGGCGATTCTGTCACGTCAACAATTCTCTTAGGTTAATCCATATGCCCTTTTTTTACCTGCCAAAGTCAGAAAGTTTCCCTTAATTTTTGTTGTTCTGAGAAAGTTGTACGTTCTATAAAAGAAAGTTTTCCTGTTTTAAGGTTGTTTTTTTTTTTTTTTTTTTAGTTCTGTTGTTGTTGCTTTTGTTTTTTCTGGGTTTTTGTATGATTGTTATTGAATTATCCTTTTTGCGAATGAAAAGTAAGTTTGGCGACTACCTGCATTTACTGTGATGAGGTATGCATTACCCACTAGTATCGGTTACAATAATGATACACCTCAACAGAAAATATTTTCATTTAATGACGGCAATAATTTACTGTCCTCTATTGGGATCAATTTTAGTTAATTTTATTGTTTTGCAGCAAAGAATCTAGTAGTTGTTCATTTTTCTTATTATACATGCTTCGTAAAATCGTGTTCCTTTTCTTGTTCTGCGGTCTGGTAAGGTGCAAGAAAAGTCACGCTGGACCTGAAAAGAATAATCACCAATATTATTAGCATCAAGATAATAATATGAACTAAATCCATGCTCAGAAGGCAATTATTGAAATAATATTTCCAGTCTGTGCTTTGTAAGCTTCTAAAGTCCTATAGATTTACCACTAGCGATCCGATGCTATGATGGTTTTTCTACACACAGTACCACAGTTAATTGCTGAGTCCTCATTTCCTTTAACTAAACCGATGTTACACGAAGCATGTATTAATACATATGATAGGAATAACATAGCAAGTTTTATAGGTTTATTATCCTATCTGCAGTGAACATTTATCACATGTCGAAACAAAAAAAAAAGATATTCTAAAATCAAGCATGAATATAATACGGTCAATTCCTTTGGATTGGTCTTAGCGCTAAGTGTAAAAACATCGAGCTACAACCTAAATAAACATGGTTTATTGAATGTGACTCGTATTATTTTGCTAAATTTGGAAACTCATCAATAAACTCTATTTTCAGCTTTGAGAGGGCGCAGCAACACTTATACATAGTGTCACGCGGATAGGTCTACCATAGAGCATAATGCGTGCAGGCTCTGCTAAGGTTTTAACACTTATTTGAGGGAATGCGAAGACTTTAATAGCAGCGGTATTGGGAAACTAATTATCTATCGCCTCCTCTCTCACTTATGATGTCTTCCATTAGCTCGACCATCGCTCGCATACCAAATCTCACTTTCAATGTTTCAGCATTTTTGTATTCCACATATTTATCTTCTGTTGATATCTATTTACCTGTCTGCCAATCTAAATCTATCCATTTATCTATCTTTTTTATTACCCTATCTATTTCTCCAATTATTTTACGGTTTATTTATTCATCCCCTCTATGTTTAACGCACCTCTTTCTCTTTCTACCTACAAGACACTTAAAGGGTGTTTGGGAGAGGGAGAAAAGAGGAAGATAGAGAAAGGGACAGATAAGTTTACGATATCCTTCCCTCCAACACAAATCTGGTAAGGTGGAAAAAGAAAGAGGTCCCCACTTGTCCACTGTGCCATGCAAACAGACCACTGAGCATGCCTTGAGCTCTTGCAAAATCGCCCTCTCACAGGGGCTATACTCATGGAGGCATAATAGAGTCCTTCAGGAGCTTGCCGCAACCAAACCTTCCATAAAACCAATGCATTGATGTTCACATCAGAGGCATGCGCTAAGTCGTGGCACGGAAAGTGTGTCAAGACAACAAATCATAGAAATTGCTTAAGAGGCGGGTGTGACAACTGTGATGCTTCAACAAACCTTCCAGAAAGGGACAGTCACCCCAGTTTAATCAAAGACACAAGAATGAGGCCTGGTATCGTGATCCATCCAAGTCTGACAGACAGACAGACAATTGATACAAATAGACGGATCAAAAGATATACTCACTGGAGACAGAAAGGCGGAAAGGCAAAGGCAACGCCACAGAAAGAGTGCGAGTGTGTGTATTTCTTTGAAAATTCAGAATAAAACGCTGGGGTTGTGATCATTATTCGCTAGTGTTAAACTTAAAGTGTTTAAAGCTGAAGTGCCGAGAAAATCAATGGAGTTTCTTGATGTTGAAATAACTAAATTGAAACACTTTGATAATTTCAGAAGATGAAAGTTGTTTTTGGTCGCTTCTAGACTCGTAATAGAAAGACATATAAATTAACTTAATAAGAAAATGGAGAAACAGCCATGATGTCAAGTGTTGAATAGCGCATCGGTCATGGTTCTAAGCTTATCGACCTTCAAGATCAAGATCATCTTAAAAGGAAAGAAAGTTATTCTAATGGCCTGAAAAACATTGCTGTAGTTTTGCACTTTTTTAAAAGGAGTAAAACTTACTAAAACATTGACGAAACAGTTTGGGCGGATCATAT
>JAWDGP010002185.1:935000-1012500 GCA_033675545.1 Elysia crispata | reverse complement strand
CAGCAATAACAAATTGTCAACAGAGCATTGAAAAGTTACACAGGTTAATTCTTTCCATATTAAAAAAGGCAAGTCTGTAAACAACTACTGGACAAAGAGACCAATCAGTTACAGATCTGTCAGTCAGCTTGCCTACAACAATCTGAAGATCCAGAATTGCCTATTGTGATAAGGAGAATTATACAGCTGAACTCTTCATTGTGAAGCTGGCAAACATAGAGAATGTATTCAAATCTAGATTTTATGATTCTGTTAACTTTGCTTATGCAACAAAAAAAAAAAAAAAGAAAAAAGGAAAAGAAAGAAATATCAATTCTGTCGAACAATTTTTTGTCACAGCATAACGTTCAGTAATGTAATGAAAAAAATATAGCATGTCAATGAAAACATTAGGGTATTTTGTACATGGCATTCTGCTAGAAAAAAAAATATCAGTTATTATTTGTGAGGTATCCACATTTTCTCAGGCATTGGTTGCCTTGATTTCTTTTAGGCTAACCTTCTTTAAAGATTTACTTCATATCTTCTTTTAAATATTTTTAAATTGGAATGCTAAACACCATTTTCCCTTCAAATACTTTAAGAATCAAAATACCCTTTTATATGAAGCCAAAAATAGAAATTTTGCTTCACTTATTCTGGTTTACCTCGAACATTTGGAACATTCCTAGCCGCCCAGCATCAGTTGACTTCTCAACAAGCTTTCTATTTTTCTTGCAGCTTTCAACAATTTTAGGCATCATACATCTAAGGCAATTGAAATTTACACAAAAAGATTACAGCCTTTGCTTCCACAGAACATTTAGAATGATATCAATACCTGATTTAGAATATAAATATAGGTTTACAGGAGACAAAAGCATGCCACAAAATATTCTGTACACACATATAAGACCTCTATGCTTGGTTTGAATGCTTAATCTCACTTCAAACAATTCTTTTTCCAACACATTGCCTGAGAAAGAATTTTATACAATAGTCTGGAAATTTAGTCTACAATAAATTAAAGAATGCAGATGATTTATCTAGTGAATTGAAAAAGCATAACTCTTTAATCAAAGATTGAAAGGTAATAAACTATAAAATTAGAGCACTCTCTTAAGACAAAGATTCATGCATTGCCTTTCAATTTACACATTGTTAAGCTAATGAGTTTCATTGTAAAGGCTCACTATTTTAGGTGGAGTGAGCAGGTTAATTCTGAAACATTATCATTCCCACTTAGGATGGCATCTTCAAAGGAAACAATGTGAAAAGGGCGAGATGCTTTTTGTCATCTTGATTGAAAATTGTGTAAAATCTGTCCCTCATAAACTCAACATTGTTGAAAAAGGGAATATAATAATAATAATAATAATAATAATAATAATAATAATAATAATAATAATAATAATAATAATAACCATTTATAAAGCGCCGTATATCACCTTAAATAAAATGCTCTAGGCGCGTACAGATTTTTCACAATAAAAACAATAGATATATAATTTGACATCAATAAGACCCTAAATATGAAAGAGATCACACAAAGGCTTGTTTAAAAAGGAAAGTCTTTAAATGTGATTTAAAATTGTCGTGTGTAAGAGATAGTTTTAAAGATGCCGGGAGGGCATTCCATTTAATGGGAGAGTAAATTGAAAAAGCCCTATCGCCTAGCGTTGAATGAGATCGTGGTACAGCTAGTTTATTATTACCAATATGTGCTTTAGTATATTACAATACTCCTAAAGATAAGTTATCAATCTTATTCTGATTTAAGAAATGCCAGAGAATAAAGAAGAGATATATCATCTCAATGATTGAAAGGTGTAACTTAGATACAAAAAGCACTGCTCACTAGTTCCTAGAACAAGAGAGAATATTGCCTACGAAATACTTTGATCATGCAAATAATAACTTATGCCGAGGAAGAGTTTAACATAAGTATTACCATGTAGAACTGATGACCTTTTTTCAACCCATATGAGTCAAAATTGAGTCTATCTGTACCCAATCAACCAATAAAGATCAGTATGGATTTCCTTGATTTCATTAATCATAACATTGACCTACGCACAAAAGTTTGCCTTTCAGACTTTGCAAGGCTGCAGACACACACCTTGAAAAATATAGAAATAATTCATAGGTATTTAAGAGTAAGTAACACATCAAATGCTCATATCCAAATTTTTTAACATTCACCTGGATACATTATAAATACAATTCTAAATTTTGTTTTTACCCATCACTATTTGATCTAGGAATGTCAAGAAAGAAAGAAAGAAAGAGAGAGAGAGAGAGAGAGAGAGAGAGAGAGAGAGAGAGAGAGAGAGAGAGAGAGAGAGAGAGAGAGAGAGAGAGAGAGAGAGAGAGAGAGAGAGAGAGAGAGAGAGAGAGGGGGGGGAAATAAATGTTAGAAAATGCAAAAAGATATATTTGTGGTTGTTACCAAGGCAACACACTGATACTAAAACAATTGATAACCATAAGTGTCCATTCCGATTTAAACCTCAACATCCTCACAAAATGATTAGAAGCAAATAGATTAAAAAACTGCTCCTGATCACATTGGGTCATGCAGAAAATTCAATAAAGAGTTCAAAATATCCTTATATTCTGTTAATTATCATCATTATAAAAATATATATGGATCACTAAATAACTTCCTTTTTCTATTGAAATAAACATAATGTGCTTCTGAGATATTCTAAGCCAAATTGAGGGTTTATAATGTTATACAACTTAAAAATTAATCTTTTGATGTGAATTTTTTAAAGTAAATGAAAGTTTCATCTACAAATGTAACAATGCTGAGTTTTAGCAAAACCTAATTCTACCACTGCTTATCACAAAATGCTTGGCTGGTATGGGATCTCTGTTGGTATGTGCAAATTATCAAATGTGTTGAAATCAAAACATTGGTCGAGTAAAAAAGTTGTGGACATTGAACTTACATATCTCTTTAAAAATATTACTTTTGACTCAATAATGAATGATACGCAGTCAAAAATGTTTTCCTTTCTTTTATCTATCTCAGTGACTGGGCATTTGTGAACATGTGACACTGCACAGCTAACTGAGACTGGGTAGTACCCAAATCCAGCTTCTGACCAACATTATCAGCAAGTCTTAACATTGAACTGATCATACATAATTTATCTATTTTGCAAGGCAAAAAGAAATAGTACTGCACACGGCTAATCATGAATTATTGTGCGAGCCGGTCTAAAAGTGTACCAGCTTGAGCAACTGCAACATCTCATAAAACTTTGAGCCCACAGCTCTTTATTGTTAAGATCTTAAGATCATCTGTAACATAAGCCATGGAAAGTATTTGCATACTTGAGGTTCTAAAGAAAATGAGCCTATCCAACGATATTTATTTGCAACTGACCTGAATAAAAAATAGTTTATCAATGCCTAATTAAACATCATGTTTAAACATCATTGAACTGATAATTGTTTGAGGCTAATTATTTCTGCTTTTATCAAGAAAATAGGAATAAGGCAAATAAATAAAACCATCCTCAGCCTCATGAAAGTTCAAACAAGATTAGATGAGTGAGCTTGATGCGCATCAAAAAGTGGATTGAACACATTAAGAGTACCAATATGTATTATATACAGATATGTATATGTACAAAATATTCTGAACCATGGTGTTAAACAATGGTGGAAACATGCATTATTTACTACACATACATTCATTAATAACAATCACAGATAAGAAGTTTCCTAGTCTTCAAATAAAACTGTGACCATCTGCTCTTGCTCACAAGAAGAGAAAAAAAAGAAATAATCAGAATAAAAAATGTCCCTTTAGTTATCATACAGTACATGAAGACATGATTAACATTTTATTTATCACCAAGAAATTACAAAATGATACTATATTGTCACCTTATTTACAAAGTCAGTGCAAATGGAAAAGAATAGAGCAAAAGGAACACAAGGAAATTGTGAGAAGGGAGTTGCATGGAAATTGGTTGAAAATAAAAAAAATTCACTCCCTAAATTTTAATACCAATTAACAGCAATCTCAGTAGTATTATTAAAACATTGATTAGTTTCAAATCTCAACTGGTCTATTCAAGCTGTAGTTTCAAAATCATAATGTGTTGAGCAACAGGCATGATTGGCTACTTTATGTCAATAACTGAACATAAGCAAGTTTAATACAGGACACAAGAGATCATAATATATCTGTGATATCATCACCTTGGAAAGTCTTCAAATATTAGGAGAAAAAACTGGCTCATATAAGTGAGGCTTTATGCCAACAATATCAAATATCAATACTCAAGAGGATCTAGCTTCTACACAAAATGCACTCCCTTATACCTCAACAGTATACGTCAATACACTTGAGCGTCTAAATACACTTATTTTACTAATGTTTAAACAATCATTCCACCGTTCATTTTAATAACAATACTGAAATAAATATCTCTCCATTCTCATCTAATAACCATACAGTTCAAGACTTTCAAACATTCTCCATGCAATCCAGCACAACTTTACAGCAATTGGCCAATAAAAGGGTTGGAAAATTAGTAAAATTTAAGAAGTCTGCACGCAATGAGTTAAGACAATATGGCACATTTAATCACTTCTTATATCCACATTACTTGTCTATAAGATGTGCTTGGTAAGTTGAGGCTCCATATTCCAAATAAGACAAGGCTTGTAAGGCTTAGATTCACTTTTATCTATTGTAAATATCAAAAATTATTTAGAAATGATAATTTTTTTATACCTAAGATAACTTTTTTCATCCATTTTCTATAACTATCTCATGCTATAATTTAGTCCTCGCAGATAAAATTGTCGGAAGAAAAAAAAAAACATTGACTAAATATTCCTTTTTACAATCCTGTTCTTGTCAGCTTTGTGTGAATTTCTTTGTTAAATCTTTTTTTTTTAACCCTTTGGCTGCACTGAAGGTGTACCAGATACATCCTCCAAATAGAAAGAACTGTATGCTGTAGTCGCACTAGGTTCCTCCACATCTTTCGTTTTGTTGTTGCCGCAACACAATACAACTTTTTTAGCCTTTGGGCAAGTTTCAAATGTTTGTAATGAGTAAAAATAGTACTCAGCATCTCTCTCTCTTTTTTTTTTTTAAACTGTGTGTGTAGCAAACCATGTATCTGACTGTAAGTGTGTATAGTTTAACAGGCACTTTGTCAATTGTTCAATCACGCACACAATGCTGGTTTACCTTTGCTCTTACACGAACACTTTTGCTTTCTGTTCAACTTTTTTTATAAGTGATGCCATCACAATGGCTCATAGAGAGATGTTCACAGTTAAGCAAGAATTTAAAAAATGAGGACCATCATTCTTTGCATGTTAGTGAGGAGTTGTAACAATTGCTTTCCCAACTTCTATTTGTCTTGTAAAATCAAACACTTCATGTCAATTTTCACTTGCCGCACATTATCAATTTTTCGCGGCACTGCTAAAGCTCAACAATATATCAAATAAGACCAAAACACCCTTTTCAGGAGAATGTAGCAGCCAAGGGGTTAATTTTATTTTGATTTATCTTGTTTTGTAATTCTAGTAAATATCTATATAAATATATTTCCTTGTAAGTTGCTGAAGTACTGAACTAGGAACCAACTGAGAATACATGAGATAAACTTGGAATAAAACATGAAAAAATCTAGCACTCCATCACTCCACATAGTTGCAAATTATACTTTACATTAAAGGCCTCTATTATCTCACTTGTGTAATACTGGCATTTTTAAAGTGCTTCAGGCACATGTTATGGTCACGAATATCCCCCCAGCCACCATTTGGCTTAGGGTCACGCAATTTAATTCTTGAGTCCCCTGCCACAGCCACCATGTTAGGATAAAGATGCTTGTAATTCTGAGCCAGTTTTGTCTCTATCTCTTTCACTTTGGCTTGTGGATCACAATTCTTGGACTTTTTATGCATTCCACTGAAAAAGAAGATATAAAAAGATTGATTAAAAATTTTCAAATGTGGTAAAATACAAAACTTCTTTTTTCAGTGAATAACTGGACAGCAAAAAAGTCATTTTTTCTTAAGATTAAGAGATGGCTTGATTAGAAAAAGCCTGCCCGGACTATGAGCAGGTGAGGTGAAATCTAATCAAACCTGGGTTCATAGTTAATAGGCTGCTCTAAAGATATCAATAATATATTATCTTGTTGTTGCCGACAAAAGATTTTTGTTAACAAATGTCTATTCAAATATGGGAAATGTTGCTTCGCCCATCACTTTTTTTCCTCTGTTTACTCTTGTTCAATACCATCAAATGAAAGCTGGAAGAGGTCCAAACATTAACATGTGGCTGTTGAAGTGAAATTGTCTCATTGGACTCTTCTTAAATTTCATGTCAATTTTTGTGGCAACTAAGAATTCCATGCTCCTTTGTTTTATCCAGTTTCTTTTTGGAACTTTTCTTCTTTTTTTTTTCCCTTAAAGGAGGGAGAGCATCACTTGGTGTTCAAATTTTTTTTTTCCATTCATTTAGAAACTAATGTTTGATACCAATAAGTATGATATTCAATCAATAAGCAAGAAGAGCTTGAATTTTTCCCTAAATATAACTATTGTGAAACAGGAGACCACCTTGAAAATACCAATAATTTAAAAAAACTAACATGCAAAAGCCTTTTTCTATCGCCTTGGTTAGGAAGAAAAAGATAAATATTTTCAAAATTAATTTTGCTCTTTTGAGGGGGGGTTGTTACACAGCAGATGAAAAACCATCATTACATTCTAACTTAACCAAAAGCCATGAGTGAATCTTTAAGAGGAAAGAAGTTATTCAACAAAAAGGATTGAAAAAAAAATGTCACCAACTTTTTAGGAAAAAGGTAGATCAAGCAATTCAATGCATAACTAAATAGCTGTAAATTATTGTTCTCTTTGACATTTTTTGCCTAAATTGGTTCTCGTTTTAAAAACAGGTAATGGTTAGCAATGCCTGAAGTGACCAATATTTGGGCCCAGAGGATGTAGCCCCCTTAATCCTGGCCCTCCATCATCCCCGTTTTAAACCCCCTTATTGTAAGGTTAGTAACTTCAATCAATATATATATATATTATATTTTTATATATAATCAAAAGGCAATTTTTGCTGCTTTCACAATATGTTGAGGAAAGGGCTCAATCCAAAGTTTGGTTTGCTACTTGTCGTTGCCTGGATTCATTTCTTTTTCTTTTCTTTTTTTTTTTTTTTTTAAATCAAACATTATATGGGGTCTCCTCCATAGTCAAGTTTATTCTATAAAAAAAATAATAATTAAGCCCATTCAATTATTGACGATAAGAAAATTATTCACTTGATTTCTGACATTAAGCGTTGTCTCTCAATTTAAACAGTTTACCGATTGCATCTCTCAAGCTTACCATTCTCCAAGATGGAATATTCTGGATGCTTTCATTACAAGGAGTCTAATCTTCTCATGGATACACTTCATACTGAGGTGTTGTAATGTCCAGTCCCAGTTGTAATCATCAAATGAACAAAATTCCTGAAAATATCAGAATGGCCATGACAATGATTTTTTTTTTTATATATAAACTCACATTTTCAGATGCCAAATTTTAATTTTGCTTCTTTAGATAGCTGAGAGATAGTACATTAGAGAAATAGAGAATATTAAATTAGCCACAGAATGAAAAGCTGCCTTGGGTTAAGACTTTTGGTCAGATAATGTCCCTCCTCAATGCAGATTTAAAGTTAAACAAAAAAAAAAGGATAAATATCAACATCCATAAAGTTTTCTATTGATGGTTTCAATACAATTACTTTCTTGACTTCTACCTTGTAATACTCTTATGTTTTTTGACAAGTTTATATCAAACCAAATTAGAAGCTGGTGTCCAAATGAATGGAACTACCTATTTCAGATTCTGTGAGTGCAATGCAGAAATAAAGGCAAAACCCAAGAGTAAATTAATATTTGATCATGTCATTCACATTAAAAGACATTTACAAAAGAATTCGACAAAAAGTTACTATGGAAAGAAAACTCACTTTGGCACATTTTTTAATTTCTAACCACAAGGAACGATTGAAGGTCATTCCCATATTGTGTTTAGATGAGATCCAATAAGCTCTTTCAGCCTGAATATAATGTAAAGCAAATATTTTAACACTATACATATGGTTTTAGCTGAAAATCAAAAATGGCAACAAAGCAGATCAGACATTTTTTTTCTTTAAAAGTACTTTTACTACTCCTATATATTGTGGCAGGTCTCGAAAATTGAAAATCTGAATCCAACAAGTTTGCAAAAATCCACAGTGCGTCAGAATAGAATTCTATGTAATAGAACTGTCCCCTCCAATGCTTAAAAGTATACTTTAGATATAGCAATGGACACAGATGAAATAGAAATGTATCTCTCTAAATAATTGAAAACTCTTTAACTACTATTTCCCCTTAAAATAAATTTAAATATTTGCAAGAAAAAGTAAAAAGGTTATAATTACAAAACAGTGCTCTTTTTTGTATTTTATCACTTTGAACGCTCTTTCAGACATTAATATACTTTCATGCGTTTCCTTAAGCACTCACGAAAACTTTTATTGTTTGAGAATTTAAAGACTTTTTTTCACTATTAACGCATAAAGAGAAAACTTACATTAAGAATATGTGATAGCTTCTTTCCTATCTGATCTATTTAGCATAACTAAGATTCTATCATTATTCGTACCTTTGCTCCATTGATGGCATAGTTTTGATTCTTATCATAATTTCCAAGCACTAGCATGCGACAGTCAGGACAATCTCTGGCAAGGACAGAGGTACATAATGAGTTCAACAACATTTAGAGAGTAAAAAAAAGTTAAGAGGATGTTGGAGTTTAGAATAAAGGTAAAATGAATTGAGTATGTGATATTTTGCGAGATGCTATAAAATGAATTTGTTTTCAGGATGTGCTAACTTCAAATTGCATTGTGCGCCTGTGACCAATCAAAAGCTCAAATATTTGAGACAGCAAATTAAGCCTCAGTAAAATTGTGTGTTGTCATGATGCACCAGACTCAACTGATGAGGCAGTGCCCAATTAATAACCAAATTTGGAAATGGAAAAAGCATTGTGACTTCAGATATGAAAACAGTAAGAGATGTTTATCTTAAAGAAGCCTTGTCATAGCTTTTCTCTTTATGTGTCAGATGTGTGGCAGTCTCTCAATTAAGTTAGTAGCCATTATTGAGAAGTTATGATCAGTAAATTTAGCCTTATAGATGTTAGGGTTGGATTACTTTTAGTGACAAAGGTTAAGGTGTCAAATTAATAGCTGAATTTTCTGAATTCCTTGCATTTTATCTTACATAATTAATGGACTGCATGGAATAAAACCTAAGCACTGCCTGTGCCAAATGTACAGATAGATTAATATGCTTAAGGATTCCTTTGTGGTATTATTTGCAATACATTCAGTCTTGTTCTAAGTAGTCAAAGGTAACATCATGGTGTATTTATATATCAGGTCAATCAAAGATATAGTGAACGTTTTAATCCATGTGCCTGAAAAAGCTTATTTAGAAGCTATTTAGAACCTGTACATTGTGACAGATCTAAATGAAATTAAATCTTTTTGTCAAGTAGCATCTTGTACTTCCACTTCTTGCCACAGTCGTTCTTTCTTAAGAGGAACATTGGTTGACCATGACGTATGTTTAATGGTTTCATTTGAAAAGTTGATCTTATTTAAGGGCAGAACCCTTTAATTTGGTGCTAAAATTGCAAGGCAACCTTACTGACATGTCAAATAATATAAAAACAGAGGCAGTTTCTGCCAACAGCTATTATTCCCTCTTTAATTCATTTTTGAAGGTGAAAAATGTTCTCAAATTATTAATTTAAGCAAGATTACATAGAAGATTCCTTGAATTTCCTTATCTAATAGTTATATCGACAATTACATGTGACTGAAAGAAGAAAACAAGCGTTAAAGACAAATCTGAAATGTCTTTTTGAAATTATCATAAAGTTTGGTTGCTAACCTTTCTTTAAGACCCCTCAACATAAATGTGGAGAATAGGATATCCTCTGACAGAAAATAGTCATCCTCAAGCAACATGATGTTGCCTTCATAATTCTTGAGAATATGAATTTCCTCAAAGACATGCTGAAGCTGTGAAAAAATTCAAGTGAAATTTGTAAAATACATTGTCTAAAAGAAATCAAAACAAGAGAAAGGAAAAGAGATGAAGAAAAGGCTTACTTTTGTAAAAGTATGAAATAATTGCTCCATTATAAACACAATGAATAAAGGACGTGTTTTTCATGAGTAAAATCCTTATGGCAAACAACATTCTTTGTTTTTTTGGGATTGGCTTTAATTATTTTGTTAACACATGTGAGGTGGCGATCTTTATTCATCATTGCAATTATTCCCGCTGCTCACCTTCCATATCCAGTGGTGTTTTGCTTGACAGTATTTTGCTTCCCGATAATGGCCATATTTGTCTGGATGCTCAGCGTTGTTACACTTTGATTTAATTGCTCTGGTGGAAACAAATTTGAAATTGTAAAGATGTGTGCTAATTGAATTTTGAGGCCCAAGAAAAAGTGAGGCTGCTTGTGTTTAAAAAAAAGGGGGGGCTTAAGAGAAAAAATACAGTGCTTTGTTGCTTTTTCTCCCTATGATATATACAGCCATCACTGCAGTAACAACAAAATAAATGCAAGAGAGATGCATGTCTGAATAGTGTAAATAATCCACACAAAGATAACACCAATCACCTGATATTTTTTCCACGACTTCCTGTAGCCAAATGTACATATGCAATTTAAATGTAAAAAAAAAAGACCAACTGCAGTTAATGATTACAGTTTTTAAAACTAAAATTCTTTATTGCAAGAATGGAAAAAAAAAAAAGAACCAAACTTACAATGGTATTAAATTGCAATAGAGGATCTTGGCAAACACCAAACCTCAATGTGCTAAATAGTTAACATACTCATTTAGGTGAGACAATTTACCTATCACTTGGAACAATAATTTCTTTTTTCAAAATTTTGCTACTTAATTTATTCAATGCCACATGCCTAAACATTGTTGCATGCAAAAGGTGAGTCACTTATTGGATGTTTCAAGCATTGCTTTAATTGATTACATACACCTAAGCCATTAGAATAATTATCAAGGGAAAAGTTTATGTGCGTTTTATCACAAAAAAAATTTTAAAAGGGTAGAGTTTTTAAAAAAATATTTTGTCTCCATATTATTCTCTCTGACTTATAGATTCATTCCTACACTAGCATTGAAAGCAGAATAACCCTTTTTGAGAAAATAATTTTCAACTTGAAATATATTTTAATCGCTAAGTTAGACCAACAAAGCAAGACATCATAACTCAGTACATACCTAGATGGACTTATTAAGATTTTGTACAGGAAAATCAGCTAACTCTAAAACATCTACAAAAGAAAGAGTTATGATAATATTATGTCAAGACCTGATATGGGATAGGTTTATAAAAAAAGAAAAGGAGCAGGCAATAGGATCACTCCATCCATGTTACTTTAGGCCTGTGCATGTGAGGTTAAGGAAGAAACTATATCAGTTTCTTGACTAGATCATCAGAATGAACATAGAAGTATCATCATTCATTTCATTGTTTCTGTGGAAACAGCACTTTCGTTCACAACAAAAATTGTTATTTTAAAAAGCTCACAGGATTGGAAATGGAGAACAATAATATATGCACATCATATTCAATTTTTCATTTTCTGTGCATGTGTGTCTTTGCTATGGGCACATCATTTAAGGCTTCTTGGTGTCAAAGGCAAATAGATACAGTTTTATTTTCAGTTCAACTTGATCCTAAGATCTAGCTACATATAAATAGAAGATGAGAAAATAATTTTCTCCCTCTTGATGACTTACTCTGCTCTTTTAGCATTTCTCGGGCAATCATTTGGATGCTCTCCAGGGAATTCTTTGCTGTATATTTGTTGGGAGAAGGGGAAAAATATTTGCATCATCTGAAAAAAATAAAAGAGTTAATTTATGATTTTTATCGCATTTCAGGGGTGTATATCAATATTCTTTGGTTCAGAAACTCCTTTATTTGGCAATTATGAATTTACATCAATCAGGTCAGGTGATCTTCACCTTCCACACATCTCTATCCCTCTTTGCTTTTAGTGCTTCTGTAACTCTTCCTACTTTTAGCCACTTTGTAGTCAGTCCATCCAACATCTTTTCAAGCTGCCTTCCCCTGTTGCTTTTTCCATCAATCTTTCCAGTTGTCACAAGATGTTCTGGTTTCTCTATTCTCATCACATGGCCAAAAAAGGTTGCATTTACGTATTATTTTGTTGTGTCCGCTTCTGGTAACACTGCTCCTCATGATTTTTTTGCGGTCCATGAGATTGGTAACATTCTGCGATGGAACCACATTTATTGCCTCCAGTTTCTCTTGTGTCTGTTTTGAAATTGTACAGACCTCCCATCTATGCATCAAAATGGGTTCAATGTAGCCCTACAGGGCTCATCTTTATAGAGATTATATTGTGAATTCATATATAACTTATCATAATTTGATGTATGAATTTCTATTAACAAAATGGTACAACATAAAAACAAGGGTATAATACAATTGCATTGCAAAATCCCAAGAAAAGAAGGCAGAGGGCAAGGTAAATGATTTTTAAAATTAATAGCAATAAAAACCTATAAACAATGGCATGGTTTTGGTTTGTACTTTACTAAAGAATAAATATGAATCAAATATATCATCCTAGAAAATTCCTTATCTTTAATAATGCTACTGTGGAAGTGATTAAAATTTGCATATCATGATGCTGCTCTTACAACTGATCAAAATGAAAGTTTTAACTTCTAGAAATCATTCCTGTTTTATGAAGCACAGTTGAGCAAACTTTAAAACCCTGTATTTGTAGATCCTCTGTAAAATCAGCAAACTTCTATTTCCATATTTCTATTTCTTATTTTGTGGCTTTTGTTGTTTATATAAGAAATATACTTCCAATAAGCAAGCAATTTAGGCATATCACAATAGCTTGATTATCTCATATCTGCTCATTTCAGCTGAGTCTTCCTATTCATTGTGAACCAAATATTTAAAAGATCAATGCTCCATCACTTTTCAACAGTCCCCCACTGGCCTTTCACAAAATAAAATCCTATTTGAGTGGCTCAAGAGTCACATTAAGAATAGCAAAGGAAGTTGTGGAGCACTTTCTCATGACTTAAAGAAAGAGACCAATAATGGTGATATATAAAAAATCTTGAGTGGAAAGTCACTAAATAACCAAGGAGAGTTTTTCAAAGGCATATATTATACTTAAGACATTGTATTAATGGAATTTTTATCTGCGTCATTCTTAAAGCTATGATTTATACATCAAATTATGCATTTATCACTTCATCAGACTTAAATACTGCTAATAGTCAAACTTCCATTTTCCTCATTTGTCATATCTAAGAGAAAAAATGTACACCATTGCAATAATTCTATTGTGGTCTTATGAAGAAGTACTCAAGGACTCACAGGGCAAAACTCAACAGCCTCAACAAGATCATTGAGCTGGTGAGAGTAGACATCATGGCTGACAATGAGAAGAACTTTGCTGATATCTTTCACTTTGCGCATAGAGTCAAGTAGCATTCGTAGATGTTCTGGTCTATTGTGAGTCTGAATGATGATAACCAGACTATCTGAGCCAAGACTGAGGCCAAACTGGTCCAGATTGTGGACAAACTGCTCTGTGTTAATCCGGATCACTTCCGACTTAAGGGCCTCAGTGTCATTGACATTGA
This sequence comes from Elysia crispata, assembly GCA_033675545.1. Classification (NCBI taxonomy): domain Eukaryota; kingdom Metazoa; phylum Mollusca; class Gastropoda; family Plakobranchidae; genus Elysia; species Elysia crispata. The sequence continues at coordinate 998,729 of JAWDGP010002185.1, read as the reverse complement.
TGTACTTGTTGTATCTGAATAAAAGGTGAATCAAAAAAGAAAAAAGATCATTTATGATGCTTGAAAGAAGTTTTTTGTAAAGATAAAAGCAACAGATTTTCCTGTGGATAAGCAGAATAGTGAAATACAACACAACTATGTAACACAAAAGAAGAGAAGATATATCAGGATATATTGGTTACTGACAAGGAAAAAGTGTATATACGCTAATTTATCAAGAAAAAGAATCAAATAAAGTAAAAATAAGGTCACTTGAAAAAATGGAGCTGTATAATCTCCAGCCAGAGAAGTAATCTTTCATGATTTGAAATTTTGAAAATTACCTTGGCTTCTTCGCCTCAGTTGCATTTTTTAAGCCAGGAGAGGAAGTGCTGCTTGGCTTGGAAGGTATGACCAGGCTTAGTCTGGCTGTTGTACGTACTTGACCATCATGAACTGGTTGATGAGCCTCACCATCTTGTCTGCTCGTGTCTCCCCATGCTTGGGCCAAAGGAAACACAGCAGCATTGCTGTCCCGTTTGTCCACACTGTGAGTCAACATGAGCAGTTCAGTGTTTTAACTACACAAACAAAAATACCCTATACTGCATACACAATGTTAATCTCCTAGCTATGGAAATTATATTCAGCCTTTTTTTTTTAAGCTATTTGTGTTACCTTTCCCATATGCTTATTTCAAAAGTACATCAAAAGCAAACAGAAAAAAATGTGTCACAGCTTGACAAAACTTCCATACATTTCAGAATGATCAATCATCAGATGATAAAATGACTCTTTTTGACATAAAGAAAAATTAGAGGCTTGCAGTGCTGGCTAAAGACAATTTGCCCAAAAACATAAGAAAAGAGAGCTAACAAATTGAATCATGTCACTTACAGAACAGAAGCTGTCTCTGATTCAGGTGTGTTGTATAGGACATGAAGGTTGAGCATCACAAACACCACCATGATGGAGGCCAGCACCAGACGCAGGCCCCTGCGCAGCGACATGCGCATGGCCGTGATCCGCTCCGGCAGATACACCCTGTGCTGCCTCCTGGGGTCACAGAGAGCCAGTGGCTGACAATGGCAGGGCTAAACGCCCCACCACCTTGGTCTCCAGCAGCGCCGTCCTCCTGGCAATATTACAAAAATCCACTGGTGGCAGCCCAGGTTGAATTAAAGCCACAAAATCTTAAACAGGTATCTCTCTAAAGTTCTTCACTTTAAGTTCAGCCTATGGAGAAGATAAAAGAAGAGAAAAAAAAGTTGACAAGAGAAAAAATGGCACAAATTCTCTGTCTATCATTGTTAGAAATATGGGAGGGAAAGAGAAAAGAAACAAGAGGGGAGATGAGAGAGAGAGAGAGAGAGAGAGAGAGAGAGAGAGAGAGAGAGAGAGAGAGAGAGAGAGAGAGACAGAGAGAGAAAGAGAGACAGACAGACAGGCAGACATATAGAAAGATATTCAAATTATGAATCTTCTATCAGGGTTCCTATTCCTATTGTAATGTTCGACATTGATTACCTCCATTCAATTCTAGAGAAAGGTGAAAAGAGTTAACAAGACAAGTAAACTTCAATTTTAAACTTAATTGAAGTGTAAAGGAAACTAGGAAGTAAGTCAGGAAAACAAAGTACCACACTTAACTTTCCTTACTAAAGACAAGGGGGTTGAGCAAATTGACACGTATACTCATCTAGGTGTTACTAAAGAGATGAATCTAGACTAGAATGCATATGTCATGACTGTTCTAAAACAAGAGTTTAATATTTGCCTCCGTTTTTTAGGAAACTTAAATTAATCTATTCTATAACGATACCATGATATTTGTTCTCTTTTATAAACTTTTAATTAATCGAGAGTGTGATCCATTGTTTTAGTTTGTTGGGGAGAGAATGTCAGTAAGTCTATGTTTAATCAACAAAATAAGATTGTTCCCAAATGCAATGAAATCTGTAACTTTGAATGGAAGGAGGTGAACTTTGTGATGCCACGTAGACGACAAAATGTGCACCTTTTGAAAAATAACATATGTTATCTTATCTATCTTATAAATATGTACCAGTCAATGAATCTGTCACATTATAATCACTTTCTAGGAAAACGCATTTTCATAAGACATCAATATCTTAAATCTTGTAAACAGATTGTTTGTATAGAAAATTGCTGTCATAAGTGTAAATCCATGGTCCATTCTGCTTAATTGCCCATTTTGGTTAAATTGTGCTTACGGTTAAAGACATAATTGGCCTAGTCCTAGTAGCTTTATAAAGTAAAATTCTCTTCTACCGCTTCCATGTCATAAAAATGTAAAGTTTTATTAAAGCAGACCGTCAAGTTTCTGACGCCCTAGTTTTGGAAGTGTTACCTAGAACCTGTCTTGAGTTAGATCTAAGTAGGTCTATGTTCGTACGGCTGTTTACAATGACATCAGTTGCTAGTTCTAGACACCAGACTCTTCAATCTGTTAATTTCATGAGTGACTAGATAAAGAAAATTCCCCTATCATAACTTTTCGTTAGAAACAGGAAATAAAATCTGCAGTCTGTGGTAAACTGTGCCGTGTCAGCTTTTATTTAGAAAAGTCACGTTTGATTAAAGGAAACAAGGGAGACGATGGGAGATCCCTATTCATTGTACTCAAATGTGGCATTTCAGAATGACTCGTATCCTTCTTGTGGATCACTCACGTGGGGGTGGGGCGTGCCGCCAGTGGTGTATACTTGTACAATCTATATCTTGAGCACAAAGCATAAGCTCTTTCGACAAAGCCACCGTTACTTTCTCTGCTCAAGAAATCTTGTCTATCCCTCAAGCTTAATCGTCAGTCACAAACGCAAAGTTCATTTCGTTTCAGTTGGATCGTTTTCAAAGTAATCTAATGACAGCAAAATGTATATCTGCCAACTTCCTTAATCCGTGTTTCAAAAGAGTCGGATACCTGAACAGTTCGCTTGACCCGAGCTGTTCTCGTCAGTATGAAAGATCAACGGAACAAAAGGCTGTACACGTTCGAACTCAGTGCCAGCTGTTCAATAATTAACAGGTAACACGTGGTAAAATGCTTATCCTATAGGATCAAGCGATTAAAATCCACGGTACGTGCACACAAAAATATATATAGCAAAAAAAAGAACAAAGAGCGAAGGCGTAAGTTCACGACACGCATTTCTTTCTTTAAAACAAATTATCAAATAAATCAAAGAAGTCTCTTTTAGGTAGTTCCTGAAAAAACAAAACCAACAAAAGATTGTACCAGTTTGAGGTAATAGGTATTTGTAAGAGAAAAAGGGGATGAGCAAAGAAATTTTTTATGTGTGTGTGGGTAAAAAAAAAAAAAGTGGGGGGGGGGGGGGGGGGGGAGTGAAAAAAATAATTAGAGTATGTATATGTATATATATATATATATATATATATATATATATATATATATATATATATATATATAACGGGAACAATAATATGCAAGCTCTCACATTCTTTAACAGTCATTTTGAGGCGCACGATATGTCACGGGAGTGTCGTGGCAGGATTATATTAAAATTAATTTTGAAATCTTACGTAAAAAAGCCTTGCTCGTCATCTTATCTACAGTTCAATGCCCGAGAAAAAGTCCAACAAAACCTTTCTCAAGTATTTTGCTGGATGCCCTTAGTCAAGAAATATCAATTACAGCGTTGATCCAAAACTAATGTATTAGCAATGGCTTAAAAAAGTGCTCTAGATATCTTGGTTACTTTGCATTGCCTCGCGGATGTTTATTAGGACCATCTCTCCCATTACACAATCATACCACGAAATAAAGAACGATGAGCCAGATCCGGCATGTATGTTCTCGTGGCGTGTTTGTGCGTTAGAGTTATGTTATATATATATATATATATTTAAATCTATGTAAAGCGCTCAGTACAAAGTGGCTCACTTAGCAAATGGAAAAGCCGGGATGCACACGCTCCGCATCCGCTTTGTTTTTCTTCGACTCCTGTCCTCAAAAAATAATAAGAGGTATGAGGCAAGGGTGAAAAAGAGACACCGAAAGACTGGCATGGCATGCTATTGTCTAAGCGCATGTTTGAGGACGATGGCAAATAAGACCTGTTGTTCTGAATATTTTGTTTGCTTGATTGGTTTAAAGATGTTTTAATAAGATCAATTGCAAGGCACCAGACAGCTTCGTTGGTCAATTAAACTTCAAAGAAGATAGGTCACTTCATAAAAGAGAATAGATTAAAACCCAATGAAGTTGGTCGCTCTTGCCTGTGTCGGTAGTCTACCGACTGCGGTATGTGGAGGGCTAGGGTGTCATAGGAAAAGCTAAGAGAGGAAATATTAAAAAACACTTAAAGATACGGACAGTGTGAGCAACATATATAGAAGCCGAAGCTTTGCATTCAGATTTTTAAAAAAATTTAATGTTGTGCTTTCAATTTTAATTGTACTAGTGCTGTATTTCCATAGTTTGCGTTCCTACAATGACGATTTCTACTATGTCTAATCTCCTGTTACAAGAAGATTTAGACCCTGAACTCGGAGAAACTAGTGGTGGTTTTAAACGTATTTTTCCTATCAATACTTTCTCGAAATAAATCTTTTAAAATTACATTTTCTTATCTGTTGGTTTATAGACATTTGAAATCAAGCTACTCTAAATAATTTTGCATCTGTATCTTTCCTTGGACAAGAGGGCAAACAAAATAAGAAACAAAGAGAACAGTCATATTCTTCATCTCGTCAAACATATTTTTAGATAAATGCAAATAACTTGAACCCCCGCCCCATTCTCTCTGTCTCCCTCCCTTTCTCTCTTTCTACTACATTTATTTTCACTGCTGGTATTAATGGTTACAGCATCAAGCACAGTTTAGAATCTTTTACCGCCCGACAAAACATCTTACTCGTTACAGGTTTAATATTTAATGGTATAAAAGTTACACTCCAATGTGCCAAATACACCTTTTTCCCAAAATAAATTTTTACCATAATGGTTGAGACAAAAAAAAATTAGTATTTTTTTTTTCAAATTAATGATTGTCTAGACCTTTTTTTTTTTTTTTGGTGTTGTTGTTGTTCTTTAATAACACAATTTCAGAGATTCACTCCACGTAGCATGTAGGTCAGTTTTAAATGCAAGTCAAAAAAAGAAACGATATACTTACAGAGAAAAAAAAATTGAATCCTAGAAATATTAAAAAATATAACACGCTTGAAAGCGTTTACAAAGTTTAAGAAATAACGCGGTTCACCGACGCGCAACACATAGTAGAAATACTTTGCTCTATTTTTTTTTTCCTGCCCTATTTAAGGCTTGGGGTAGGCGTCAGCACAGTAAAACTCGTGTGGGCAATTAACACGAGCATCACCACAGTAGAAATAAAACGTACTCAAACAGTTTCAGCGTGTTGACAAAATCACGATAGTACTTTGAGACAGCATTTTGAACACGTTCCGCTTCACATCAAAACGTTGACGTGACAGTGTATCATCGAGTCAGATACTGGAAATCCATAAGATTGACTGACATCGGAACAAACGCTGCTCTAAATCTGGAAACATCTGCGGCTTTACACCCTAAGATGCAAGAATGTAATGAGTGAGAGAACGTGAGTACGAGAGCCAATACAACCATGCACATCATGCACATTCTGCATTAGATAAAACGAATATATTGAAAAAACCGATACGTTTATACAAATATGGCAGAGCTAAAACCAGTCATCGGAACGCTGGGTGGTCACAAAGCTAAAAAAAAAAAAAAAGGAAAGGAAAGGAAAGAAAAGCAAATATCTCACAGTAAATTGAGCAGATGGCCACCTTCTGCTGCAACGAGGAAACACAAAGCCGGCGGTAATTTTCTGTCACTTCATACAAAGAGATATACCAGATAAATAATAAGAGTATTTAGTCAATGTTTCCCTCCAAATAAATCAGATTGAAAGCAACATTTACTTTAATCACAACAGTTACAAAAAATCATAATTACCTCTAGAGCATCCGCGGACCCAATCACATTTAAAGAAAGGAACGAGCTCACGGGTTTTCATGGGTAAACATTCAGTTCGGCAATTTAAACTGTCTTTTGTGCAATTGTGGTGGGGATATCTGGATATCAATCAGTCAGTTACTTGCCATTTGGTCCTTTCTCTGCTATTTCGTAAATTCTTCTCATAACAAATTATTATGTTTTGACGATTCTAATTCTTTAACAAGAACACAGGTTTGAATATCCTTTCGGTTGTGTATGAAAATGGTAGTTGATAGCAGAGCTGTCGTCAATCTCCAAGCAAACTCAAGCAAAGTATCACTAGACCCGGCACTAGAAGCACTTAATTCAAATTTAACAAGAACTGTTAACTTCTTTAAAATCACATTTAGAATTTTAACTTTTCCCCATAACATTTAACAGCAAAACAAAAATTTTGAATCGTGCGCATTGTGATATCATTAAGTCTTACAATCTGCTAGAGACTTGTTGGCAGTGATGTTTTTTTTTAATCTTACTCAAACGCAAAAATAAACTGGATACAGAGATTGTTTTTTTGTGTCGATTTTTTTCTTTTTCTCTTTTTTTTTTTTTTTTTTGTCTTTTCAATCACAAAGAAACCCAACAGAGTAACGATAGTAATGAGAGACAAAGGGGTTTGTAAAAAGTGAGTTTAGCACAGCTGGGCAACATCGATTGATCGGGTCTTCTAGAGCTTGGTGAGTGGGCTGATTGGGACGATGCAACTGAACTAAAGTTAGGGCAGTTCGGACGATGCACATAAAGCTAGATTTGAGCCGATTAAGGCGATGAACTTTAGACTAGATTTGAGCCGATTAAGACGATGAACTTAAGACTAGATTTGAGCCGATTAAGACGATGAACTTTAGACTAGATTGGGACAGTTCGGACGAATCACCTTAGACTAGAGTTGGGGCAGTTCGGAAGATGCACCTTAAACTAGAGTTGGGGCAATTGGGACGATACACCTTAGACTAGAGCTGGGACAATTATGACGATACACTTTAGACAAGAGTTGGGGCACTTGGGACGATACAACTAAGAATAGAGTTCGGGCAATTGGGACGATACATCTGACAAAACACCTTAAACGACATTTGGAGGCGATAAGGATGATTCTATCGAGTCTCGAGCTGGGACAATTGGACGATGCATCTGACAATACAACTTAGATTAGACTAGGGCCGGTTGGGACGATACACTTATGACAATACAACTTAGACCAAAGCTAGGGCGATCGGAACGCTACACATTAAATATAGGGTTGGGGTGCATGGGACGCTATGTACACATAGTATAGAGTTATGATGAATGGGATCATACACCTGACAATACACCTTAGACTAGAGTTGGAACGATTGGGACGATAAACCTGACAATACACTTTAGACTAAGAGTTGGAACGATTGGGACGATATACATGACAATACACCTTAGACTAAAGCTGGAACGATTAGGACGATACACCTGACAATACACCTTAGACTAAGAGTTGGAACGATTGGGAAGATACAAATGACAATACACCTTAGACTAGAGTTGGAACGATTGGTACGATACACATGATCTGACAATACACCTTAGACTGAGAGTTGGAACGATTGGGACGATACACATGACAATACACCTTAGACTAGAGTTGGAACGATTGGAACGATACACATGATAATACATCTTAGACTAGAGTTGGAACGATTGGGACGATACACATGACAATACACCTTAGACTAGAGTTGGAACGATTGGGACGATACACATGACAATACACCTTAGACTAGAGTTGGAACGATTAGGACGATACACATGACAATACACCTTAGACTAAGAGTTGGAACGATTGGGACGATACACATGACAATACACTTTAGACTAGAGTTGGAACGATTGGGACGATACACATGACAATACACTTTAGACTAGAGTTGGAACGATTGGGACGATGCACATGGAAAAAAAGGGGAAGAAAAACAGGAAAAAAGAACAAGACAAATATAGAGAGACATAGAGATCGACACAACAGAAATAGGTAGGGACAGAGTGACCGATGTCGATCCACTACAGACGTCTTCAAGACAGTTAAGTAGTCTACACAGAAAGCAATTGAGCGGATCCTAGGCAAGACATTCTCCAACAAGAACAGATGCTAAACACGTACATTGTTTGATTCAAGATTCTTCGGGAAACTGAAAAGACGTTTAACTTCTCAAAGAATTGGTACCATTAAAAAATAATTACACATTGCATAATAATTATTGTCATCAATTCCTTATAGTTTTCTATGACATTACCACAGATGACAAAATAATAATTTATATTTCTTCTCAGAAAAGACAGCCCATATTTAAGCCACCAATTAAATGACCTAATTTTGTTATGGTCACAAATTATGACTTTTTATCATTACTCACTTGCAAGCCTGGAGACACTTTAGTGAATCTCTTATCAATTTGAAAACCAGATAACACGGTGTATTCAACGCGAAAGTCTTCGAGAGGAAGAAAGGAAGAAAAAAAAATAAGGAGGTCAATTCGATTTTCTTCTGAGTGAAGATAAGGTTACACAAAAGCTGTCCTATTTTACTGCTGATCTTATTGATGCGTGTAAACGGTTAGTTCCTTTTATAACATCTGGTGATTTACACGAAAAAAGTTTGAGTCACGTGGTGTGTCAGACAAGACAATGTTTTTAACAGGGTTCAGCGATAAGCATAAAAATTAATGGTCAGAAATGGCCAGTAGATGAAATACTGCTGACAGGGCGAGAGATACAGCATCAGTTTTATGTCGATGGTCTTGATTTTTAAGGGCGTTGAAAATAAAATCTTAATCGCTATTATTGACACGCGGAACCTATCGAATGGAACAAACCTGAAAGTGTCTTAACCATTTTTAAATTCTAAAATGAAATAAAATTATTTTTTTAATTGTCTATAATACGTGTTAAAAATTAAAACATAATAAAACTTATGGGCGGGTCAAGACATAAAAATTATATTGCAGTAGCAACAAAAAAAAATTTCTTTAGTTATTTTTCGAGCATTTCAAGTTGGTAGGTAGTAAATGCAGAGGGCTTTTATTTTCAAAGACTGAATTAGTGTACTTGATTTGGTCGTAATAGAGTGGTATCAGCGGTTGTTGCATTCAATAATGCAGACGGTTCTACAAGGAGATTTGAGCTGTAAAGATGTAAACGTAACTTATTTACCTACGGTGAATGTATCCAATCTAAGATGAAAAACCGTCAGAATCTCAGCCCGAAAGCTTCAAGCCAGGACTCCTGGTCTGCCGGTGAACTGCTCGCACTATAATAATGTATCCCTCAGATAGGAGCCTTAGACTAACGCTTGATCTATTCCATCTTTATAGAATATACTTGTGTCACAGGAAATTAGCGGCAGGCCTTGAGTAGAGATACTCCGCTCAATGTCAGAGTTCAAAAAATAAGTGTCAACAAGTTTAACAGCTAGGAATTCTCGTGATGGGCACCTCACGGCGGAAGGCAAACTGTCATGGAGCGAGAGTGGTGGTGAGGAGAAAGGGGACGGCAGGGAAGTGGAACAAACGAGAGGAATGAAAGTTGCGAGAGAGAGAGAGAGAGAGAGAGAGAGAGAGAGAGAGAGAGAGAGAGAGAGAGAGAGAGAGAGAAAGAGAGAGAGTATGAGTGTGTGTGTGTGTGTTTGAGGTAGAAATTGAGGCTCAAAGTTCATGCTGCCAATGGTCTGAACCGATCCCGCGACATCTGGGTGGCTTTACTGCGCGACCACCGGTGCTTTAGCAGACGTAAAAAATAAAATAAAATAAAGACATCCTTAAAGTGTGCTGGTCGGCGCCTGTTCGCTGCGTGTAGATTTGTCGACCCAGAAAGGAAATTAAATACTGTGCCTTTCTATCTTGTACCAAGGATAATATATATAATATACATACAGATACCGGTTGTTTTTTTTTTTCTTCTAAAAGTGAAGCTTGCAGTTGTACCGAACCTCGAGCTGTACCCAAAGGATCATGAAGCAAAAATACTTTTTTGAGTAACTTTCAAACTGTCCGATTAGGCTGCAGCTATAATAGAGAGCAAAGTTGTGACGTCAAGTCTTCCTCGAGAACAATAAAAGGTGAGGCAAAGAGTAAAACACTTCTGATCAATCAAAATAGTTAGACCAAGTCTTGCGATGTATTCATACATGTCATGGTGCCTGATAATAGAGAAAGTGTCCCATGTCGCCAATTCTTCTCTACAAACTTACAGTACTGTTGCGAGACAATAAGCTAAAATAATAGTTGGCCCACACACATTTTCATGTCACCAAATCTGGCCATCTTTGCAAAGAGTTTGGACACCCCCGCAATATGAGATTAAAGAGTAGAAACAGCTGCTAAGCGTTGTAAAAGAAAAGTGACATCCTGACTTGTTTTCCAATTAAGAACAAATTAATGTTTTCCGAGAGGGAAAAAACTATATTAGACATTTTTTACACTTGGAAGAATGATAGAACGCACCTCAGCAAGCCCAGAGGTTCTGATAATGAATCTCAATCTTGAATATGATTGCTCACTGAACATTCGACCACCACACCTTTGCGCTCGTTCGTGATACCATGCAGCAAATCGTTAGAAACGGGTGGCTTAGGCCTAAATTTTATATCTCTGTGGTACCAATCATGCCTCAATTAAATCGGCTTATTTGCAAGATTTGTACTAGTACAATTTTTTTTACCTGCAACGCTCGACCGCGTAATAAAAAAAAAAAAAAAGAAAAAAGGATTAAAATGTTCTTCATGCGGTGATCTTCACAGTGCTGTAAACATACGCTGCTGTCGTCAGAACTGCTCGGTAATATCTGCACCTCTATATAAACTCTACATTACAAGCCATATGAGGTGCTAAAGTCAATAGGTGCTCTGTAGTAATATCTGGCTAGTGTTTTGTAGTGATATCTAGCTCGTGCTTTGTAGTAATATCTGGCTAGTGTTTTGTAGTGATATCTAGCTAGTGCTCTGTAGTAATATCTGGCTAGTGTTTTGTAGTGATATCTAGCTAGTGCTTTGTAGTAATATCTGGCTAGTGTTTTGTAGTGATATCTAGCTAGTGCTTTGTAGTAATATCTGGCTAGTGTTTTGTAGTGATATCTAGCTAGTGCTTTGTAGTAATATCTGGCTAGTGTTTTGTAGTGATATCTAGCTAGTGCTCTGTAGTAATATCTGGCTAGTGTTCTGTAGTAATACCTGGCTAGTGCTCTGTGGTAATATCTGGCTAGTGTTCTGTGGTAATATCTGGCTAGTGCTCTGTAGCGATATCTGGCTAGTGCTCTGTGGTAATATCTGGCTATTTCAACAATTTAGTCTCGCACGGAGTTAATCACCCACAATTATAGCATTGTCAGCAAAACATATTCCTCAGTTTTGTGCAAAAAGTGACGTTTAGCCCGGTGGCGTTTAATCGTGGGTTCACTGCTCCTTGGATGAATTATCAAAATAATAGAAAAGAAAACTTCAGTAGACTGTATGTAGTGGCGCAAACATGTTTCAATACCTGTTTACTACAACAAATGCAATGGAACGAAGTTTCTTAGCAGTAGTGGAAAAAAAAAAAAAAAAAAAAATATATATATATATATATATATATATATATATATATATATATATATATATATATTTAGAAAAACTGCCCTACCTAGTTATGCGGTCCACGACGAGGTAGGACAATTTTTCTAAATATGGATATATTATATATATATATATATATATATATATATATATATATATATATATAATGCTTGATATTATTCTGGTATTCTGTAATCGTGCTCGACAAAGCGGAGCGTTAATCATGATAATAATAAAATTGATTACCTAGATTTGGTTTGCCTTGACTGACGAGAGCCGCATGGGTTGTAGTTCTGGAGTTATAGCAAACTAAATATAGGTAATCAATTTTATTATTATTATTATTATTATTATTATTATTATTATTATTATTATTATTATTATTATTATTATTATTATTATTATCATTATAATGTGTGAATATATATATATATATATATATACCGCAAAAAGGAAACAGCTGTAGTCTCAACAAGTGGACACAACGTTCCTACGCCGTTGCTGAGTAGGGTAACATCTAGGGGCTTCATGGTATAATTCCTAAAGTTTAGTATGGCAAGTTGATCTACATGAAATTTAATTAAATTGGTTCGTGCCTTGACACGTCCATTAACACATAGAGTCCTGTAGTCCCTATTATTACTGCCCTAGGATATTTACAGCCTTCATAAGGTCCACACAGGGAATCTAAGAGAAGTGAAGTTACCTTATCTACCAATGGAGGAGAGAGTGGATTGGGCCTCGTGAGGGTGGATGGTTCATTCGACGTTAATGTTAGCTCAGTCTACCATTAACGGTCATCTCAGGGTGTGCTTAAAATCAATCAACATGACACATTACAGGAAAAAATAACTTCAATCTGCAATTAAAAGAGGACTAAGCAGAGATAACGGAGAGAAGAAAAGAATTGGTTAAACAGATAAAATCATTGCCTCGTTTCGAATGGATTGATGAGAAAAAAATAATCCGAAGGTATAAAAAAGCAGTTTGAAAAAACAAGATGCACGTGATTGTTGCATTGACTCTATACTTCAAGCTGTTTATAAAACGTTGACAATGCGGTTCGGGAGCTGAAGTGGGGAGGTTAGATAATAAAGAGAGACACTAAAAAATTTCACCGGTCTTATGCAGGTGTCTTAATTACACAAACACGGACATGATGCGCTGGTGGAGCTGAAACTGGCAGCTTGTTTGTAAATAGCACTTATTGTTATTAAGTTATTGAAGTACTGTATTGTTGAGAGTTTCACCATGAGCCTCATGCCAATCGACCGATCAATTTGAGGCAGTTGTTGAAGAGAGAGCACCATTCTAAAATCTAAATGTCGGTACATAAAATGCCTACTTTACACAAGACTTGATCGCCTAATCCAAAAGCAGGTATCTAGTATCTACCATCAAAACACGGAGTTACAGAGGAAGAAGATGGGCGCATCTTCGAGGAAAAGCAGAGACTTGAAAGGAGAGGAGTGTGAGAGCCTAGGGATAAATATGTCACACACAAACTCCTCCACCCACCCTTCCAACAGAGAGACACGGGTAAACATCACTAGTTCAATAGTCGGCCAAGAAGATTTTAAAAAAAGGTCGAGAATATAGCTTTATCTATAATTTAATCATTTATCGAACTGTACATTAGTACTGTAATTGGTTTCAAATCAGAACGGGTTTTTGCGCGTTCGTCCCTAACAAAAAAAAAAAAAAAAAAAGGTATCAGCAAAACGGAAAAAGGTATTAGAAAATTAAGTGCATACGAGCAGCAGCCCATGTCAATAACTGAGAATGGGTTTCCGTGGCGAGTAAACATTCCGGCGTCAATAGAGACCCCAGAGGCACACGGTCATACCCCGCGCCCGCTACTTCTCGCCCGAGCCTAAATGGGCCGATCTGTCTCCATAGCAGCTATGTCTGTTACAAAGCAACTAATGTGTAGGCTAACTGGGTTTTCTACAGAGCAACTATTGTATAGGCTAATTGGTTTTTCTACAGAGCTACTGTATAGGCTAACTTGGCGTTCTACTAGTGAGTAACTATTTAGGCTTACTACCCTTCTACAGCATTATTTTACTGTTTAGGCTAACTAGCCTGTCTACAGAGCAACTGTTTAGGCTAATGAGAGTTGATTTGTCTGAAGTTTCACTTATGAAACTCAAGATAGTTTGAGCTGCTTTTCTCTCTTTATTTATTCATTTTATGTTAAAGACTTTTTCTCTCCTCCCTAAGCCAAGTGTTTCCTTATTTTACTTTGTTTTCCTTTCTCGGACTCCATGCCTAGAAGAGAAGGCTGAGAGAGAGAGAGAGAGAGAGAGAGAGAGAGAGAGAGAGAGAGAGAGAGAGAGAGAGAGAGATCGGAACAAAACTCGGCCTCAGACCGAGTGCTAAGGATGAGAGCACAGTGATCATCAGTAAAGGTCTATTTCTTTAGTAATGACCCACGGAATCCGCAGGCGGTGGGACTGGAAGCCAGTCACAAATCAGAGAGTCGAGCAGGGAACCAAGAGGAAATAGTGTCTCTTTCAAGAGGCAGGATCAAACACAATCAGGGTGGCATCATGGTGCTCTTCATATTGGTTTCCATTAATAAGAATTTTAACAAACCAAAAAAAATAAAAATAAAAAAAATACATCAAGGTATCATTTATTTTATTCTGAAAAAAAAAAAAGAAAGAATGCCTCAAAATAATATCCTTTTAGAAAAATTAAAAAAAAAGAAAGAAAAAGATGATCGTAGAAACTACAGCGAATAAGATTATCAAAATTAGAAGTGCAAGCTTGTGTTTCACATTTCTATTATCCTCATATAAGACTTTTCTTTCAAGTCCAAATTTTACCGCAAATATTGGCTTATTATTTGGTTTATCCCACTGTTGTGTTTATTACCGCGCATTTGAACGTTCCATTTCCACAACAATAAGCCAAGAAGGTACAATCAGACAGAACCACCATTGTTAACAAAGCCAAAACCATAATAAAGTCCAACAACACAAGATGCTACTAAGCCTCCAAAATTACAACAATACTGGTCTGTATCACCAGTTTACAAGGGCAGAACAAGTTATGCAGTTTTAACTGAGAATTGACAAGAACAAAAATGAATCACTACATGCACAGAAGATTCTAAATCGACGAGAATAATCAGTCATGTTGGAATAGAAGCTCGGGAAAAAAAACCGTCTGTTTCAGACCTGCTCGCTCTACACTATTCTCGGTCTGCAGAGATGACTAGAACGGTTGAAGCTGAAAAAAAACCTCTCTAACAGCCTGAGACAGTCAATTTCACTAGACTTAAAGAAATTTCTATCTAGTGAACGAAAGAAATTATTTCGGTAGCATGTCCTTGACTGTTCTCAATCAGTTACGTTGATGTTTGCGAGGTATTTACTGAGAATCTAGAAAAGAGACTTATCATAGAATACAGCCAAACTGTTGAGGTCCAGTCAAATGGAGTAGATTTTAATGAAACATTTCGACTTATTCTCAACTAATCTTACATGGCTTTGTCCATTTCTGAGTTCTTAACCTTACAAGACAGGAGTTAACCCATTTTACTACATAAAAGACCAAGGCGAAAAATAGTAATTAAAAAGAACGCGAGTGAGATTATTTTAAGATCGTGACCGTCTTCAATCGACATCAATATATTATTGAGGAAACAAGCTGAAAATCCCGCTCTTCGAATGGGACCTGATGTCAATTTGCATAGTTCGATCAAGCCATTCTACCAGGACCAAACTAATAAGTTTGGGTCAAGTCTTTACTTTTACATCGATGGCCACAAAGTCTACCAGATTCAGATTGAGCCTAGACCTAAATTAGATTCTACATCTATATAGATAAAGAGTATTTATTTTTACATCGATGGGCAGTCTAGCCTTGTAATTTAGATCTAGATCACTCTAGAGATCTAAATCTAGATTTCACATTCTAATTGAGAATAGGCTAATCTCCTAGATCTAGTTTCGACAGTCCAACTTATTCCAACCGCCACAGGATTTAAAAATCAAAACGGTGTGTTCGTTTCGCATTAAAAACAGAGTTGTGCGGCTAATTAAAATGTCTACCTAGCTCAATGGTTTGTCTCGTATGCTAAATAGGGTTTAAAGAGGGTTTTAAAATGTCGTTTTGCAAATTCGTACCACAACTTTGGGATTTAAAAATATGCCCGGGTAAAATCGCATGACCTAGAGTAGCTTTTCTCTACTTTTTATTTTTATTGTGGATTTTATTGGCGGTCCACAAAAATCCGATGACACATTACACGTTTCATGTTATGATCTTTAAATTATGATACTTGTGAAGCATCAGTTACCACCAAGAGTTGCGTAAAGATAGTCCGTCCATGCCAGTGCTGCACGTAGTTCATACCTCAAACCTGCCTCCAAGTAGATTGCACGATCCTTGGCCATCGCATCTACTTAAACCATTAAGTATAAAGAGCGTCGACTTTACGATCAAGCCTTTGGGGATTTTTTTTATGTGTACATTTTTTTCTATGGTTTGTTCTTTTTTATTCCAAGGAAGAAATTACGCATTCAATCGCAACAATCAGCAAGTCTTCGAGTGATAATTGAGTGATTTATGGCTTTAGTCTCTTCGACAGACTCTGCGATCGATAGGGAGCTCGGGAGTAATTAGCAGCTAAGTTAAAAAAATTTCCATGCCTTAAGAATGTGCCATTTACGATTTCCAGAACCGATCAAATGACAAGAAGCAGTCGATGGAGGATGAATACAGAGATCGAGGGTGCCAGGGACCAAAATAATGTTTTAAGTCACTAGCGTTGTGCTGATAGAGCTGTATGTGTTGTGAACGAACATTTGTTACGAAACATAGAAAAATATATTTCTTTACAAAAAAAAAAAAAAATGGGTGTGTGTGTGTGTGTGTGGGGGGGAAAGAGAGAGAGTATCTTTTCACACTATATGCGAAGCTCTTGTCACTATAGGCGGTGAAATCTTCCAATTTTGACTTCTTCGAGGCACAACATATGGAAAGGTCATTACTGAGTAGCATGTTTGCCATCAGATCTAGTGTGAAAGATCGCGCCCACTCGCTGATTAGTGCGTTTCAACTGCGGTTTTTTAAGCCAGAAAACCTTCACGTTTCCATACTATCTTTTCCAACTTTTCTAAAACATTACTTAACGTGCGCACACTTTTTGTTTTCAATACTAACTTAAGTATATCTATATATATATATTGAGTTACCAGCTGAAAACCCCGTTCTACAAACGGGACCCTTGTGTCAATTTCTCGAGGCTGGCGTGCGCGTATGCATTTAAAGAGGCTTATAAATGGTCTTGATGTCTCTCCTTTTACTTACATGATCCAGATAAAATTATATACCTCCACCCATCTTTACCTAGAATCTAGATATCTCGGTAATTCTAATTCTAGATATAGTACTTGATTCCTTTTGGAATAAAGGAAACCGAATTAACATTCTTTGCTTTCCCAATCTGTTTCCCACCTCCTTTTAAACGCTTATTAGAAAGCTCTGAATTTTCGCGTTACGTGTATAAAATCGCACTGCCTTGCAGGAATTCTTAGCCACGTAGTTACTTAAACCAAGATCTACACCTCCACTCGCATGAGAAAGACTTCCGTTGTTGAAGAATAAAAAAAATGCCGCGCCAAATCGGCGATCGTAAGTTAGCCTATGTTGGCGAAACAAAGCATTTTGGGGAAATCGAGGAAGGCAATTTGCGTTCATTTTTTTGTGCTTTAGAACCTGGCCGCATGAATTCTGTAGTCGCCTGCAAAGTTTCAAAGGTGTGGGTTGAGTAATAGCAGAGGAGTTCGCGGTCAAAGCCTATATATATATATATATATATAGAGAGAGAGAGAGAGAGAGAGAGAGAGAGAGAGAGAGAGAGAGAGAGAGAGAGAGAGAGAGAGAGAGAGAGAGAGAGAGAGAGAGAGAGAGAGATTGAAGCAGCAAATACCATTTCCTTACTTAACATACTATCAGGCTAGTTTTCATGGATTGAGAAATTCATTTAACTCAGACATTACCATGTTTGGACTGGGAAGTATACACTAATAGTCATTATTAATGTAGGTAATCAATTGTATGATGTACAGCTTCCAGAAAATAGAAAAAGAAAAAAGAAAAACCAGAAGAAAAAGTATTTTATATGATCAAATCACACTGCCAATTGCCATTGATGCCAGAGCTGACCCAGTAAAGGCCACGTTAGCGGTTGTACACAATGCACCCTCTTACCTCCAGAAATAGCCTGCCACTTGATAGTGACACAAAACTTGGGTTTTGTTGCTTCCTGAGTGATGCGCTTCTCTCCTTATGTGTGCCGATTTGTCGCCCAATCTCTCGAGAGTCCTGAACCAAACTGTTGCCGATCCTAATGACAAGAACACGAAAATTGTAAACGATGATAACTTTGTAAGCTTCGACTCCGACATAATATGCCATGTAATGATAGAACTAACGCACATGTGGGCCTGCATCATGAAGAAGGTGAAGAAGCAAACTATGTAGATCGATATTTTACTCATAACATTACTTATGTATAAGTCTATTATTTTTTTTTTTTAATGCGATAACTTGCACGTATTCCTAAAAAAAACGGGCCCCTATGATGAGCAGGAAAGATGTCACCACTCACCTAATTAATTAGAATCAGCCTCTGCATATTTCAGCACATTCTACCTTAGCGTATCGGCCGACTTATCACTCACTGAACTTTTTTTTTTTAATATTCATTGTCTGACGGGATGAGGGACTGTGAGCAGACCCAAGTGGGTTATGTATATCATTATCGCAAATGAAAGTGTCACTGTAACACTCATGGGCCAGAAATGAGATATTCTCCATTTCCGCACTTTATCTAATGTCGCTGAGTAATTACAACGCGAAACAATTTCTTTTTAAAATAAATTTCATAATAAGCACAAATCAAATACATTAAATAATAATAATTTTCAAGATGTGACAGGTTTCAGGTCGAGTTTGCGACCCCGGGCATAGCCGCTGTTACACGGATAAGGCACAGAAAGGAACACCACAATAAAATATCAGCATGACTGCCCGTTCAAATAAACAGGTGATGAAGTCAGCTACATTGACGAAATGCAAACTTCACAAAAATATTAGAGTCATACAAAACGTGCAACTGCTCGGACAATATGACGGAGGAAAAAAAAAAAAACAATTTTAAGATCCCGGATATCTACTAAGCTTTTGGATTATTCTGGAAATTCTAAAGTTTATAATTATTCTAGACCTAGTCACAATCTGTATAACCCATAGAAGACAAATTAAGTGTGGCAAATTAATAAAATGGTTTAAGTTGAATGTTTCTACAGTTCATTGTTGACAGTAAGTGGATCCGGCCGATGTCTTGGATATAAAACAGTATAAAAGTTCGAAAAGAAGTAGAAATGATTGTTTACATTCGCAACCGCCGTGCCGGAAGAAAAGGCGATGGAGACAGTAACAGTTACTGTTGTTCTTAAAATACTGACCAATCAAATCTCTATTGTTTTCTTGCACAGAAGCCGGAAGGGCACATTTTCCACGGCTCTTACCCTATGTCTTTAAACTGGAGTAGATAAAATCTAATTTATTTATTTTCTCATATTTTATTTCAGTTTTCAATTCATTCAAGTAAATTAACATGTTTTTAAATATTACAAAATAACAAGAATTTGTTTCAAAAGCGACGTCCGCTTTGAAATTTGTAAACCATCTTTTGAATTTTATTTGAATCATCATAACAAATTTGGCAAAAAAATGTTGATGAATTAATTACATTAAAAATATAATGAACATTCAAAAGCATGTTAGCCTAAATCCATAACTTTTCTTTAAATTTGTTGTACCGCTTGGGACCTGAATTTGGCAGATCAAAATTTAGTAAACCTCATTGCTGTACATTGAGTAGTTTTGGTGGCGGTAGTGGAAAAAGAAATCAAAGTTGCCTTATATATATATATATATATATATATATATATATATATATATATATATATATATATATATATCACTGAGCAGATTGTGCGATGTTTTTGGGGGGGTTTTTTTGGTCGTTCTTTTTTCTTTTTTCTTAATCGGCTCTACCAACCCACACAGAAGAATTGGAGAAGAGGCGATTTGTCCAATAGACAGAATGATGGACACATGCAATCCTATAATGCGTTGTGCGATCCTGCAGGCCTGGACGGTCTACACAGTGAGACCGCGATGCACTGTCAATAACACATGCTGCAGTTTGGTCGGCTTAAACGCCATACGCTAAGTGCAGTGGTTACAACCATGTAAGGGATGCAAGAGTAATGGCTCTCATATATCTGGTTTAGGTCATGGCGGTGCGCCGTAGCCTGTCAAAATCCAACTTAGCTGTCATATATTACATCTTCACGTTCACTGTAAGCTAAAATCGTCGATATCTAAAAGATGTTCTTTGCCATCGAGTGTTTTACTTCTATGTCTGATCTTGGAATTTCATTCGTTTGTTTGTGCCTCAATCACAAGTACTCGTTCAACTCCTTTCTTTAACGGAACATTAAATTTTTTTGTCAATTCCCTTAAACTTTCTACAATGTCTCTACATAAAGAGAGCATTCTAAAAGTTCTACACCGTATGATTATCTACTTTAAGGCGCAGACGGCCATTAAAGCTGTTACTGACGAATATTGGTGAGAGAAGCGCAGTAAGACATGTGTTGCGACAAAATCTTTGAGGTGTTCTGCTCTCAATATGGACAGACAAATAGGCACAGGCTGACTGTCCAGGTCTGAGAACGAGAGATAAATTTGGTCGCATTACCGGTCCAAACAAAAACGTGAAATAAGTTCCACCCCCACCGCCCCTCCAAAAAAGAAAAGAAAGAAAGAATCGAAGAGGAAATACGTTGAAAGAAAAAAAAACAACAGCACTAAAAAGCAGCAAGACATTTTGCCCTTTTATTTCATCACAAAATAAAGTAGCAAACACAGTTGGTTCTACAATGTTTGCGAATCAAAAGACAACAACCTCAGTTTGTTCACCAGGCGTTGCAAGGGCACGATTCATCATAAAATCAAAACATTACATGGCACACTCTCTTTTTAACTACAACCTCGAACACTTGAATGTAAAAAGTGAAAGTAAGTCTCACTTTTTTTTTTTTTTTTTTTTTTTTTGCTTTATTCACAGGAAGTTAGGAAAGTATACCACAGTAACAATTTCAGGGAAGGACGGGTTGTAACACTAGCAAAATGAGCGTCGGAAAGGCCAGCGTCTTGGATATCAATAGAAAAAATAGTATGGGTTAATTGAAAAAAAAATTATAAATGTGATATGTGTGTGCTTTAAGTGAATTTAGTTAAAATAGTCTAAACTTTCAAGAGGGCCGGTTTTTTTTATAAAGAGGTCGGATTGTCAGCTATAAAAGCTCGGTGTTTCAGCGTTCGCAGTGCGTGAGCAGCTATGCAGAATAATGCGATTTGAAAACCTTGCAATTAAAAGTTAGGAATGGTCCTAACGAGTAGTATTCAGGGAAAATCCCATGGCTCTGGCCACAGACCCCCTCCTAGCTAATGTGGATTTTGACACGCCAGCCGGAGACGAGAGACCGGTCTTCTTCTCGAGGAAAGGATGGGGTCTTGTTCACACCTGAACGCATCAAAATGGCTGCGAAACAGTAATGTAAAGAATTGTGGGTGGCATGAAACAGCTGCAATCAGACCTGCTTGATTTTAAGATGAATACGAGATACTGGGCACGAGTCGTTTGCACTTTTAGAGAGAAAAACAAACCAAGCTATCAACACTTTACTGTGCATGTGTGTGCGCATATATATGATATATGATATATATATATATATATATATATATAAGTGTGTGTGTGTAATATAAGATGAAATAATTTCCCACAGCCGTCTTTATTTAAAATGTTAAAAGCCTCTATGTGAAATTGAGAGCTCAAAACGTTTGTGCTGTAGCCTAAAATGAAAATTAATCGAACAGAACAAAACAAAATGTTTCCTTTCTATACCTGTTCAAAATGTAAGTAAAACCTAGGTGTGAAATGTACTGGGTTTTTTTAGAAGATGACAAACGATCAGTACGCACGATGAGATTTAAATGAAACTGCGCACTCACTGTAACCACTTGACACCACATTTTGCGAAGATGCCAAGTACCGGTAACTGTATCATAAGATAACTTGGTATTGTACAGTATGCAAGCGCAACAAAACTAGAGCAGCTAACCTAGTAATTTAGGCATGGAAAGTTTAAAGTACCAGTACCGTGTTTTATTACACATTCCTAGGTTTTGTTTAATAACAGTGAGATGTTTGGAACAGTGAACTGCAGAAATGAAGCACTCGGCATATACGTGTAAATTGTAGTATAATACCCTTGAAAAAAATGCTAGGTTATGCTACTTACTATTTGAGACTTCTTATTAGCATTACTGCATATATTATGCTTTATACACACACACTTTAAACAAAATAAGGATAAGGGCGGCTTGCAGCAGCTAGAGCATATAGCACTAAATGGTATAATCTCAAAGTGTCGATCAGTACGCTAACAAGATCTTTACAAAAATAAAACATCAAAATAGTTCCATTCAAATTTTATGCGATTCATTAACAGAATTGTGCTTTAAAAAAAAACTATGGTATGATGGGTGTTAGTTAGATAGACATCCCTGGCACAAGCAGAGAATGCCACCTTTAATCAACTATTCAGATTTGTTTCGATGCAATTTCACTTACCGAGAATTCCCCCTATATGGCCAGAAATTTACTGGCATGTAAGTAATCAATATGCCTTGTAAGGACAAAAAAGATCGGCTTAAGATGATACACATGGGCTGAAAAATAAACTACGCAACGAACCAGATTTATAGAATAATCCATTGTCTGCTGTAATCCATTGTGCGTGTATCACTACAAACATGTCTTGTTTTCAGCGGCTGATATCTCGGTATACCGTTAGATTAGCTAGACCCTTCCAGGCAACAGCTGAGTTCTACTGTGAACTCGCTGTGTGAGCAAATGTGACCATTCTAGAACTGCCGACAGCGGTGGTTGGACATGAGTCCGGAAATTGGAAATGTTCTGGTCACGGTCAATGATGGCAGCTTGCTGGAAGTCGAGCCGGGCTGACAGGCCCACATCGCATTGGCTCTCCGCGGTTACTAGGCTAAAGAGACCGATCCAAAGTTTCTTCACTAGAGCCACAAAGCCAGCTAATTAAATGATAGCTCGGATTTTCTTTTTTCTCGAAAAGTCGATAGGGTTCCGTTTGTCCAGCTGTTTCAAGACAATAGCTGCTCCTGACCACGTTTTGAGGCAGACGAAGACTCAAAACATATTAACTTTCGATAGGAAAAACTTTTCAGATTCGTTATTCCTTCTCATATTTCTTCACGCTCTCTTCTTTCTTGCTCTTCTATCTCCAAAAACTACATTTATTTTCCTTCCCCTCACTTCTTCCTTCTTATCCATCTTCTTCCACGCTAATTCTCATGCTGCTGCCGTTAACCTTTCTATTCCCTATAGTGAAACTGTAAATCCATGCCAAGACGACTTGATTTCTGCGTAGATTTTTACATGTGGATTGATGTTATTTTGTAATCAGGCAACTAAGATTTTAAAAGTTTACTTTTTATTTTTAAATATTCAAAATCATTGCATCTTTTAAAAAAAATTACTTTAAAACATTGAGTTTGTTTGGGATGTGATAAATTTCTAAGAATTCGCATTAAATGAGGCCATCCCAGACTCTTAGCCTTTCTGTTTTCGCACTGTAAACCAATTTCATGATAATAAAAGCTGTTTTGAATGCTTTTCATTAGTTTTTCTAACTCTTAACTTCCCAACCTTCCATAGCAGAAAGACTCTCTAAATATCTTATATCGATGCGAGGAAAAAACTGCGATCCATGGTAGTAAAAACAAAAATAAGAATTTGGGGGTAATCGATACCTCTTGTCTATTGAGCACTCCTTCCCAATCATTATCACAACCATACAATCTTTGAGAATGCTATTCAACATGAGGAATAGATACAAATTTCTAAAATTCAAAAATATTTATAAATCTTTTTGAAAGTTAAATATAAAATGGGTCTTTATGAGTTCCCCAAGGCAGTCACTTCTTGCAGGAATTCATAGCCTTCTCATAAGCGTTTAAAAGGATCCTAAATTAAATCAGGAAACAACAGAATAAGGAGATTTCCCATATTTTTCCTGGCTTTGAACAAGATGCTTGGAGTTGAAGGAAGGGTGCATTCGGCCGATACTGTTACATAATTTCACTCACACACACACACAAAAGACTAGCAAAATCCAAATGTTGGCCCAGAATGTCAGTTGCAACTCCATTACTAATATCTTTCAAATAATTATTATAATAATCGTATTTTAACAAGATGCCTACAGATTGGACTTATTTAAAAGGGGATTTTATTTTTCTCAAAATTAGTTTGAGAAGAGTGATGACTTTGAAGATAGTAAAAATTCACATCCGACGCCATTTTTATACCCAAAAGCGTTCCAGTAAAAGCCCTAAAACTATTAAAGACGTTCCGATGTGTCCAGAACATGAGTGTCTAGTCCAAACTCTGAAAGACAAGATAAGCATTGGCCGAGCCTAACATGGGACACCGACATGATTTAGATAAAATGCCATGTCAAGCTGTGATTCTCGGTGAAGTTATCTAAGGTATTGTGTGCTTAGGTTAGTCCACAAGACAAACTTTGCTGTGGTATTATTACACGTAATTTAGATACTCCCAATAATATTTAATGCGTTTGATCTGGTAATTTCAAAACGCACATTCTCGCATGACAATAAGATGTGCAGGCTCAAGACATGCAGATAAAAAGAAACATAAAACACACATAGTGTGAAAAAAAAACATTGACATAGCGCATCGTTTGCTTACAGAAACTGCATAATACTCTGGCAACAACAATAAAAAATGGAAATTAGAAAAAAATAATAAATCAATAGAAATAAAGATTGAACAAGGATCATGTGACTTATGACATTGTTTAGGACTTAGTTTGAGTAAAGTGATGAGTTTGAAGATAGTGAAAATCCTATTCACACAAGACGCCATTTTTATAGCCAAAAACGTGCCTGTTAAAGTCCTAAAAGGCGGTTCGATGTGTTCCGAAAAATGTCTAGTACTCTGAAAGACAAGATAAGCAACAAGACCCAAAAAAAAAAAAAAATAAATAAAATAAATAAAAATGTAAAAAAAAAGATTGACTAAGGATCGCCTGACTTATGAACATTGTCTAGGACTGCAAGTCATGTTCGCGCGTCGGACGGCAACTTCTACTATTATACCACGCAACTTCACCACATAATTATGCTGGACAGTTTTTTTCCAGTTACGCCCCTAATAGCATTAATTAAGCGTGGAAAGCTAGCAACATCTGTTTTGAGACGCATTAATCATTATCTTCTAATCTAGAGAACATTTTTTTTTCTTTTCCTCCTCATCATTTGAAAGAAATCATGAGGATTGTTTGTCGCTAGTATAGTTTGATGTTGCTTCAATGTTTATGCTCCTGCTCCTAGCATCATGGCTCAATCGAAACATTTTTTTAGGATGCGGAATTTTGCAACCACCTTAGCACACATTTCACCCGTTACAGCTGAGATTGTTTAAGTCATTTGCCACTATGATCAGACTATTATAGCACACATTTCACCCGTTACAGCTGAGATTGTTTAAGTCATTTGCCACTATGATCAGACTATTATAGCACACATTTCACCCGTTACAGCTGAGATTGTTTAAGTCATTTGCCACTATGATCAGACTATTATAGCACACATTTCACCCGTTACAGCTGAGATTGTTTAAGTCATTTGCCACTATGATCAGACTATTATAGCACACATTTCACCCGTTACAGCTGAGATTGTTTAAGTCATTTGCCACTATGATCAGACTATTATAGCACACATTTCACCCGTTACAGCTGAGATTGTTTAAGTCATTTGCCACTATGATCAGACTATTATAGCACACATTTCACCCGTTACAGCTGAGATTGTTTAAGTCATTTGCCACTATGATCAGACTATTATAGCACACATTTCACCCGTTACAGCTGAGATTGTTTAAGTCATTTGCCACTATGATCAGACTATTATAGCACACATTTCACCCGTTACAGCTGGTTACAGCTGAGATTGTTTAAGTCATTTGCCACTATGATCAGACTATTATAGCACACATTTCACCCGTTACAGCTGAGATTGTTTAAGTCATTTGCCACTATGATCAGACTATTATAGCACACATTTCACCCGTTACAGCTGAGATTGTTTAAGTCATTTGCCACTATGATCAGACTATTATCGATACAAAATGAAGAAAAAGGAAAGACATCAGCTTCTCTTTGAAAAACTCCCGTTCTGTTCAAAACGCGCGTTAAAGGAACGTTGGAACAGCTCTGGGCGATATGGCGAACATACCTTAATGTGAGCGCTTCTTTAAGTTTGTGCGTATTTAAAAATTTTTTTATTATTATTAATACGTTTTCTCGCAAAACATCATCTATTTTCCTTTTTTCTAAATAACTTAAATTCAGTGACTATCAGATTTAGGAATTGAAATAAAACCAACAAATGAAGCTACAGACATCTGTTACCAAAAAACACCAAGTAAGATTGACCTATCTGTTCACAAAGAAAGAAAGTAATATTTCAAGCGGATGCTTCGTAGCAACCATAAATGCATAATTATACCTCGCGCGTTGTGTCATTTATAAACGTTGTCACAACCGAACAAATTTTCATAAATGGAATATAAAAACGGCGATAAAAGATGCAACGCACATCTGTTACATTAGATTACAAAATTAGTTTGAAAATCCTTTTATGAAATAACAGTTCAGCCTATCAAGCCCATCCTACAATATTGCCTGTTGGTAACCCCTTCTCAAAGGAAAAAAAAATCCAAGAGGATTTCATAAATTTGAATAAAATTTTATAGATTTCCCTTGCTATATCATCTTGTTTGAACTAAATGAATATTTTTCTTTTTCATTATTTTTTAAGCATAGCCAGATTTGGGTGATAGTATTATGAACGTTGCTGTAAAATCACAGAGAAAGACTTGCCAATGATAAGCTACACGAGCACTTTGTTAAAGTATAAGACACTCAGTGAAAGATGGATGAGTATATCATTTCAGGCTTAAAAATGTCATTGCGACTCTCCTCAGCTCTTTTTTTTTTTTACTTTAACTTTAATTTTTTATTTTCTTTCTTGTAGATTGGTTAAGCAAAACTAAATGTTACGAGACCACAACATTCGGATTTGAGATAGATTCTAAGAAAATTTGTGCTTGTGTGGGTAACTAAAATGGATGATGAAACAAGAAACATCAAAAGACACAGTTCTTTAGCGTAAGTTAAGCCCAAGGAATGTGATGATGTTCTAATTCCTAAAGTGAAAAACATTATTGAATGTTTGACTGGAGAATTAATAAATCACACCCTGTTTATTAGGCCTACACCAAATAATATTAAACCAAAGCCTGTTTGGAAGCCAATGGTAAGCCTACACCAAATTATATTAAACCAAATCCTGTTTGGAAGCCAATGGTAGGGCTACACCAAATTAAAAAAAATTTCCTTCGTCAAGCAAAATGCCAAACCAGTTAACAAAAAAAGGACAAAAATATGTTTGGTTCACTTCCATCTCTGTCGAGTTAATGATGCATCTCAATATTACTTGTTGGATGTTAGATTTGCCATTTAAAAAAAATAACCAAAAAACAAAAACACCCACCACATTATTTCATGAATCTGTCAGTGGCAGTCAACACGATTGTATTGTCAATGTGTTCAGTGTTAAGGCCTAATTCTAAAACTATTGATAGCAACGGGCAATGTTCACAGCCACAAAAAGCAAAATATCAGCTATAATAGGAAGGCCCTATATATATATATATATATATATATATATATATATATATATATATATATATATATATATATATATATATATATATATAACTGAGGATGTTCAGTGTGGCAGGATCACCACAGTAAAAAAGGATCAATCTAAAACAATTGTAAATAATCTATACTGCTGTATGTTCATCAGCCAAGCATTCAGAAAGAGATTTCATTGTGAAGTTATTTACATTATGCTACATCCCTTCTTGCACTCTTTTTTTTTTCAAAATTTTTTTTGGTGAATGTTTTCTTAAGAATTCAGGTAACTAGGTTATCTCCATGATGAGAGAATCAATGAGAGCTCAAAGATAAAATTAAGAAAGTCTCTACTTATTTGGCTTAAAATTCTTTCAAGACAAATAATGAGACACTTTACAAGACTTTGTAGAGTAGTTTCAAACTTAAATTATGCATTTAATCTGTTGCCCAATATGTTAAAATAGTAATTTAAAACCGATTATCACTCTTAAAGTTTCCTGGAGAATCTTCGATTCATGTGACATGTTTGAAGTGGTTTCACTTTTTCCAGACTGTACATTTGACGTTGGTGATAATAATCTACACTCATCTCAAAAGCATAGATAACTAAGAAATTTTTTTTTTTGTTTTTCTCACACCCATATGAAAACATTGAATTTTATGACTCATTACACTTGTGATGATATATATATATCTATCTATCTATATATATATATATATATATATATATATTGTAATGGCCCCTTCCGAACTTTTAAATATACTTTTACTCAGCTACATATTTACTAGTTTTAACAACAGCTAATTTAAACCCATCTCTGCTTTTATCAGAGCCATCTCTGAAAGAAAATGTTTCAGGTTATGAATTCATTGCAGCTATAACATTGACCTGATAAAAACTGTCTTTTGATGATTTTTATTTCTTTTTTTTTAAATGATTTAATTATGATATCCTTTAAAAATGCACATAAGCTACCCATTGCCTTACAAAGTTGTATATTATTTTGTCGTGTAAAAAGTTCTGAAAATGTGTATTTAGCTTGGACCTAGCTAACATTTTCAAAACTGGCAACTGGGAAGAACTGGGAAGAGATGTTCATGCATTCAATGTTAAGGCTATAAATAAAATAGTCAGAATGTGAAAACAGAAGCTAATAATCCACATTGAAATCAAGTTACCTGCAATTTCACTGAAGTTACATCCACATGTCTCTTTCTCCCTCTATGGCTCTTTCTTGTTATCACTAATAACAGTTAAAAATGAAGCTCTCTGTTACTCTGAGCAGTTAAACAACCCAAATGGATAATGCTTAGATTTAGAAAAAAAAATCATAATCATATGGATTATTCATTGTCAACTGGTAATAAAAATCATGCTCCAAATTAATTAGAACAGTGAAGTGCTTCAAGATAGCATTTATTTTACGATTATTTTAAGCAAAAAGGGCAAAATAAATAGATGAAAATTTTATTGCAAAGAATATTATAATATAATTTGTAAAATTTAGGTAGGACCTCCGACTGGGTATGTTGGTTCAGTAAATATTAAGATATGATATAGGATATGATGCAAAAGTTTTTTTTATTGGTAAGTCATTGTTACAAGAAAGATTTATGATCATAACTAGTTCCACCTTTCTGACAGGGTTAAATTTCTTTCTTCTTCATTACCCTTATAAAAACCAAGTCCAATCTTTTTCTATGGTCTGATCAACCCCATTAGTATGCATGATAGAAATACTGTGTTATGGGGAAAAAAATTGCTAAGAGGTACTTTAAACATCAAAACAACCATGGAAAGTTAAAACTAACAAAGTTTTTCTTCTCTTTAAGTTATATTTTCATACACATCCTCCTTAAATATGATAAAAAATGGCACTCATTGTAGTGAATCATTGTTTTCTAATTTGATTAAAACCAAAAATCAGAAAAGTATAAATGCTATTAATTAAAGTACTAGATTTCTACTGAAATTTTGCCAAAGATAACTATAACTAAGTACAAGTTTGTCCATGCGATCTTTCATTTTGATTAGTTTGATCGCAATAAATTCAAATATTTTCAAAGGTGCAAAGAACAACGAGATCCTTTTATGAACAAAGTGCAGTTCACAGTATGCTGGTCTCTGACAATATCTTGCCAATCAAACTCATACGATGTGAAAATTATGCGGTAAATTTGCAGATAACGACCTAATTCATGTTTGGTTTCACAATTGAATGTTTCTTGACGAATTTGAAACTTGTAGTTTAATAGGATTTTAGAGCAATATAAAAATGCTCATATCTTGAAAGATATTTAAAATTGCATCCAATAAAATCTTCATATTCGTTTTCAGCATATCAAATTCATTTAGAAAAATACAATTTTAAAGATTAAAAAGTGAGCTGAGCTGACAACTGCAATAATACCGATTATTCTAGATAGAGTAAAGCGATTGGTCACAGCCTTATTTAGATCAATGTCTTTCAGTTTTATTGCAATTGTAATGAAAGGTCATGCTGTTGATTGTAAGTATTTTTAAAGCTTTAGACCAAATTTGAGTAATATCATTGTTGACAAAATAGGCTACTTCAAAAAGATCTAGAATCTAGATCTAGGATGGATTTAGATCTAGATCTAGACCTAGTAGTAGTATTCACTACACTCTACGATGGGTCAGGGTCTCAGACTCTTTATTTTTTTTTTTTTTTCATTATAACTGAATCCATTTCTTTGCGGAAAAACACTGCATTTAAATCTCGATCTAGAAATCTAACAAGGGTAGATAAGACGTTAAACAGATTACATTGATAAGATCTAGAGGATAAACTCCTGGATCTTAGATCTAGATCTAGATATCTAGATCTATGTAGAACATCCTAATCTAGACCTCTAGTACTACCTTTATGCCTACCTTGTTTTCGTTTTAGGACTCCACTTGCCTCTCATAAGTCTGGAAGAGGAGACTGTTGCTCTGCATAGTATCCCTTCATGGAAATCATTCTCAGTCTCGTTCATCTGAAATGATTTTGTATCAATTGATCATCTCGTGTCTCAAAGACCTCTCTGATCTCGACCCTCAGCTGGTGGATCCATTTTATATACACTGCACACTTAAAACTAGGCCTAGTGCTGAGGGTTGGTCCTGCAAACTGGTTTTGGTCTCATCTTTACCTGTGATGTTAGGTTAGCTTGACGACCTGGCAAGTGGCAACCGGAAGACAAGCAAATCTAGCCATGAAGGAACCGATCTTTTCCAAACGCGGTAGTGGAAAAAAATAATGATCTGAAGCCCCCTTAATGAAATTAAAGACCCCCTCTCTCTCTCTCTCTCTCTCTCTCTCTCTCTCTCTCTCTCTCTCTCTCTCTCTCTCTCTCTCTCTCTCTCTCTCTCTCTCTCTCTCTCTCTCTCTCTCTCTCTCTCTGTCTAAAATTGTCCCGTCTGAGCCCAGTTCTCCCAATTTTTCGTATAACTTGTTAAAGTCATTTTTTTTTTCTACATACAATCTGATGAAGCCATAAAAAAAGCGAAACATTAATGTGTTATCTATAATTGTGTTGTTTCTTTTTATAGTCCCGTAGTTACAAAGTTGTGTGCCTGTCTCTTTTAAGACCCTGTTTCACACTATTTACAGACATACACGTCCTTTTTGGATCCATTATAATCACCAAGTTGTCCTCCAAGTGTGGTGTTTTTGCTTTTCTATTTGGATTTCTCTCTCTCTCCCTCTCTCTCTCTCTTTCTCTCTCTATCTCTCTCTTACCTCTCTTTTTATGTGGTTACACAGTAGATTATACTTTCGAATAATGTTTAAGTACCGGAGACAATGAAAGATGACACTAAAATTACCAGTTCAGCCTTAGCATCAAAACCAGAGCCACAGTATCATCCTTGTTTAAAAGATCCGGCGTATATCTTTTTTTCTGTGCGCCTGTCTTCCTCATCTCTCCCTCCCTCCTTCCCTCCCTCTCTCTCTCTCTCTCTCTCTCTCTCTCTCTCTCTCTCTCCCTCTCTCTCTCCCTCTCTCCAGTTTTTTTTTTGTTTTGTTTTGTTTTGTTTTGCAAAAGCCTCCAAGTTTTGACGAAATTTTAAAGAAATGGATGATATCACCTGTGAACTTAAATTCATGGCACTTTATATATTCAATTATCCAAATTCACTTTCTCTTGAGGCAAAGACACGCAGAGAGAGAAAGAGAGAGAGAGAGAGAGAGAGAGAGAGAGAGAGAGAGAGAGGGAGAATGGTTAGAGAAAAAAAGAGAAATGAAGGAGGAGAGCGAAAGGAGATAGTAAGAGACAGAAAAAGAGATAGAAAAAGAGAGATTGGGAAAAAGACAGAGAGGAGAGAGAGAGAGAGAGAGAGAGAGGGAGAAAAGGAAGAAGAGGGGAGAGAAATAACGAGAGAGAGAGAGAGTGGAGAGAGGAAGGAAAAATAGAGTGAGGAAGAGAAAGAGAAAGAAGAGAGAAAGGAGATAGTAAGACAGAGAAAAATAGATAGAATAAGAGGGTGAGTGGGAGAAATAGAGAGAGGAGAGAGGAAGTGCGATAAATAAAGAGAGAGAAAAAGGGAAAGGATACAAAATGAGAAAGCGAGACAGAGAAGGAGAAAGAGAAAGGAGAGAGAGAGAGAGAGAGAGAGAGAGAGAGGGAGATAGGGAGAGAGAGATGAGAGAGCGGAGGAGGTAAAGAGAGAGAGACAGGGAGAGAGAGAGAGAGAGAGAGAGAGAGAGAGACTTTACCGACGACAATCAAGAAATCTCAGCATGCGATTACATCTCAATTTCACTGTTGTCTAGGAGCGCCACAAACGCGTTTCTTTTTTTGCACTGGGTTTTACCTGTTCATTCCTTTACAATGTCTATATTACATCGCATATTAAATGCTCAAAGTCAAGTTGTAAAATTTATTATTTTCCGTCTCTGGAAAGTAGTTTCTGCATTTATAAACTAACTACATGTATTATGGGCTATATTTGTTAGAGGTTCAAGGAAGGTAACTCTCGATGAAATTTATTGGAGAAATCGTTTACTTTCGATTTTTTTCTTCACTCCAATATTTCCAAGCAGGTACCGATTCCACTCTGCATGCTAGATTTCTAGATTAAGTCTGAGACAGACGAAGCAAGATCTAAGGATCTAAAGATGCATGTGACTGAAAATAAGGAAATAAGTAGTATAGAAAATCAACCACAAACCTAGATCTAGCTCGATCACTTGATCGTTCTTAGCGATTCAACCTCTTAGTCTGTTCAAGCCAGCATGAAAGTCACTGTTCCTGAAGCATCTATTTTTGTAGATGCGGATAGCTCAGTGGTTAAGTGCCTGGTCTTGTCTCGGCAAGGCGATGGGTGCCGCATCGAGGCGCAGGTTCGATCCCTGTTCAATCCATCTGTTGTAATGTTTTCACATCTTTCGTCTTATTTGTCGGTCTCGAGCTAGATCTAGGTTTGTGGTTGATTTTCTATACTACTTAGATTAAGTCTGTAACTGTAAATTTGAGATTTTTATTACTCTTATCTTTTATTCCGTCATTCTTAATTTGGATTTAGATCTAGCTTTATATCGCCTTGAAAAGGGTGTAATTTAAAGAAACAAATTCAACTAAACTGCATTGCCATTATCATATTGCCCATTTCGGCGCCAGGGCATCTCATGCATTTATTGTGGTTCTCTAATCAGCCTTTTGTCACATTCTCAGCTTTTATCTAGATCTATAAGAACAAAATGATTTGTAGATTATAGAATAAGACCAACTTTTTTAAAGCTAAAGATCTTAATCAAATTAAAACGTACTTTTAAACAAACATGTGTGAATATCAATCTCTTAAAACAGTTCAAATTTTAAAGATTTATATTTACATTAGGCCTATACGATTACAAGTAATTTATAAAGATTATGTTTTTGCTTATGGAAGGACTTCCAAATGGGTACAGTACCTCTGTCATACTAAAAAGAAGACTTCATTTGATCATGCCATCTTGAGTTTTTTTTATAGGCCTGTATATCTATGTAAATAATTTTCCAACAATGAATTATCAATTTAAAAAAAAACCCTAAGGCATCATATATATCTTAATATACTAAACTATATATATTATACATATGTAATTTAACTTCAACTAATAATATATATTACATCCTATGTCATAAAGTTTAGGGAAACTTGTGGGTAAATTTGCAGATATCAGCCCAACTTAAGTTAGGCTTCACAAGTGAATGTTTCTCAATGAATTCGAAACTTGTAGTTTAATAGGATTTTAGAGCAACATAAAAATGCTTACATATATATCTTGAAAAGTATTTATTTGCGACGAATAAAACCTTCATATTCGTGTTCAGCATATCAAATTCAATTTAAAAGAAAAATACAATTTTAAAGCTTAAAGTGAGTTGGGCTGATAACTGCAATGATACCAACTTGTGTAATTATTTGTTTAAAATCACAGACTGCCTCAATTCATCAAGTTAAGTGTAGAATAGGAATTAGATCTGCTTTGACTAGCTTTTGTTTTTAAATTTACCACTCTTAGATTTTTAAAGCTGAGAAAGAGTAAATAATTTTATCAACTGCATTTATTGATATGTTGGTTTTCTTTTTCATGACAATCACTGTGACTCAATAGACTTTGAGAATGGAAAACTACACAAAAGGTGAATCTAGGACTGTTCATGATCCAGCTCCCCTTTTTGTGGAAGGTGCTGTGGAGATGAAAGTTACTAATGGCAGCAAAATTCGCAATATAATGGGCTTTGCAATGTCGTCAATTGCGGTAAATAAGCTGAGCTGAGAGCATGTTTATATATGCAATATTATATACTGACTCAATTTTCTCTTCTTCTTTAGATATTTCTGAAAGTGCCTGCTCTCTAGATCTAGGTCGTGTCATATCTGATTTAGTTACAGAAATGAAAATTTGAATTTATGGTAAAGTGCTCTTTGTAATTTAGGCAAATCTTATTTAATCTGGCTTTCCTGGCTACTCATAAAAGAAAGAAAACTCTATTGATATTCCTTTCAGTTTTAAGAGAAGAATTAGATGCACATCTCATGCACCTAGGTGTTGTAAGCTTCAATAATGCTCTGCTTACTTGCACTTGAGCTTTTTAAATTTTATAGTCGGCTATCTTTAGTTTTTTATTTCCAATTTTAAAAATGTTCAGCGGGGTTTCAGGAAATCGACCTATGACTGAAGCAGTGACAAAGGAAAGCATCTGAAAAAGAAACCAGGCTACCAAAGAAAGACCAAAATAAAAAATAATAATGTTCTACTTCTTTTCCTGTTTTTACAATCCTGTGTTACAATTAGTGATCATTGCCAACTTCTGAACCCATCATTTATTCCTGTACTACTCATGTTTCAATTTCCTCCATTTGAGCCATTGCCGTGTATACAATAAGCAGGTTATAATGAAAATAAACATTATACATGTCAGTGTTTCAAAGAACTTTGTCATACATTCAGACAAAATTGGAGTTATTTTTTTATAAGTGAATCTCTCAAAAAATTATAGCTTATGGAATACCTTTTCAAGATGTTTTTTTTCCACAGTATGTATACAATTTAGAGGAAAAACTTGTGAAATGGATTATGAATTCTCACATCAGATATTTCAAAATGGCACATACATAAATATATATATATATATATATACAGTGCACTCCTGATATATCAACATACAGCTGAACTAGGGTCCAAAATTTCTAGGTGATATAAGCAAGAGTTGATATAAAAATGTCTTTTTTAAATACCCTTTTTTATTGCACTACATGTACTTCAAACATAGGGTTTTATACTTAAGGGGAAGTATCAAATTACGGCTTGTAAAGTTTCGGTTACTTCTCTTGTTTTGAAAAATTCAAATACCAGTGGCTTTCCACGTGCATACTCAGTTGCTCCCTCCCCTCCTCCCCTAAATCTAGATTCAACCAGTGGGTTCTGTACAGGCAATTGCTGTACTGCAGGCCTGATCAGTGCTAGCCTAGTGCTGCCTGACTGTGCATCATTTTCTCGCTTGGAGTTCGACTTTTTAAGGCTCCAACACACCTACCACTCACTTAAGTAGGCTAAGCAGCCCCACTACTCCCTGCCTGCGAATCATTGCATGTGATACACTACATTAAGGGCCCAGTGGTCATATCATGGTTCACCTTCCCCCTCCCCACCCTTATCATCCCACCACACCTCTAGTCACAGTCACAAACGTACCTTACCAAAGGGATTGCCACTGTTTTCTTGTCATTGGGCCTCTTTTGCCCGGTTGCCTTGACGTGATCGAGTTGATATAAGAGAATAGGAGAGAGAGGTTGATATGGAGAACTGTAATTATAAACAGCAAATAGGGGGTAAATTCGGACTTGATAAAGTATGTTGATGTAAGAAAAAATTTGTAAGAGGCTATGTCGATATAAATGGTGTGCACTGTATATACATATATATTCATTTTTTATTTGATTAAAACTCAAGAGAGGATATCATTCAATGAAACAAAAAATATCACTCCCTGTGTGACTGAGGACGAAATAGCTTTGTTATTGAACATTTATTTTTTTTCAATACTATTTGTATGGTTTTTATTGCTCCTCCACAGGACAACAATGTTCGGCACATCACATGGAATGGAACAGGAAATGCCATCAGCAAGACTATTTCATGTGTGGAAATAATGAAAAGGAAAATAAAGGTGATTGATGAATGTATAGGTAACATATAAACCCATCCTTGTTGCAGGCCTGCTTCTTTCAAAAGTTCTGACATGTCATATTTAAGAATTGTAAGAGTTATAATATGCAACTTTGCTAAGTAATGGAGTGTTAAAACTGATGTTATGGTAATCAATTTATGTTGATTCAAAAGGTAAAGAGAGGTAGAATGCTAAATGTATTTAATCCGTGTTTTGTCTCTATATGGCCTGATAGCGTTTGTCAGTTTCTATACAATTGAGCAAAACTAAACTTTTTTTTATGGTACATCAAGGCTTCCAAAAATAGAAGGCACTGATACTGAGCTGACTTAGATATTTGTGTAGGCTGAAAAACCGAAAGTGAACCTTGGTACGTTGTAAATACAAAACTAATCCTTCAACATGGATAGCTGTTGTCTTGTAACGCGTTATTTGAAAAAATAATTGTATCACAAAACATAAAGATTTTACTTCATCTAGTTGCAAATTCCAATTGATAGAAGTTCCGTTCATGGTATGCATCTTTATTTGGCTGTTTAAATGAAAACATTCTAAACTAAATCTAGAACTGGACAAAATGAAATGTCATCTAGGACATACTAGAAGAACAATGTCTAAATTTAGATGAGGGAAGGGGTGGTGCAGTAGGAGGTAAAAATTTTACTGTGTTTTACTGTCAAAAGGCTAGAATAAGTATCTTGTGACATTATATAACAAAAAGGCATGCACTTGTGGTTTGAAGAATCAATTTGATGCCATGTTTTGTTAAATCATAAAATTCAAAAGGTTTAGCCAATGGCTTATGTCTCTTTATGAACTGATGATAATTACAAGGTGGAAAAAAGTGCTACAAATCATACAAGATGATTGCTGTAAATAAAATTATTTGACCAATACAGCATGGTAGGAATAATGCTCTTAGAAACAACAGACTCACTGTTTCACAATCAAGGAACCTTACTGAACCTCTTTAGCTGCGAAATCTAAAAATTTGGTCAACATACAAAAAAGAACAGAAATTAGAACATTCTCACCATTTTTGTCGTTCTAGAGTTATTACAGAATATCCCTTATCTTGATAGCATATATCTTTGCATATTATGTATGGAACTCAAACATATGTTCTAATAATCTGCGTAAACATTTGAATTAAATTATGCATTCTGATAAGATTTCATTTTCCGTGTATAGTATTCATTATTATATTTTTTTTTCTTATCATAGGGATTGCACCAGATTACCCAAATTGGTTACCTAAGAGTGGAGGACTTTTGGGAACCTAAAGTTGAAGGGCTAGACAGGTGTGTAATTCCCAGATATATATCGAAAGTTTTCCTGTTTCGGGTTAATAGCAAACTCTGCTGTTCATTTACTATCTTGTTCTGTAATCTAATTTTTGCTGTGCTTACTTCAAGCCGATTCCTATTTTGAAAAATTGTTAAGATATAACCCAGCTTGATGGTGGAAGATTGATTTCTCCAAATGCCATATTCATAAAACTTACGTATTACCACACTCACTTTGTGTCTGCATTACCTAATTTGAAGGAGTTTCATGACTGAACAACTTACAAAAGGTTCATCTTGTGAATGTCCCTTTCCTAGATCTAACAACATTATGTTGAAAATTTGGATCATATTCCCAGCAATGTCATTTACCAGGCCCTTCTATGTCTAGTCACAACCACAACTAGCTACAACATTAGACAGACGAGTTTATTGAGCAAAGATTTAACCATAAACACCGTTTTCCCCTCCATTGCAGTTGCAAAGCAAGTGCTCTACTGCTGAGTCTGTATGACCTCCTCATACATAGAATTTTTAACATTCCTTAGTTGTGTCTCACATTGACTCAAAGGGCTGCAAGCTAGATTTGCCTATTGCACACTTTTTTGTTTAAGATGAAATTATCTTAAACTGATACTGTTTGACCAAGAGGGTGTGCTTTGGTCCTAAACCTGTTTTGGCCCTTCCCTCTCACCTGGTGGTCAACTTTAAAATTGAGCTACCCAAACCTAGGGAAGTGTGGGAATCCTCCCCCTAATAAGACTCAACAAGAAATATTGGAGAACTTTCAGTTTCAAGCTCAACTTTCTGTCAATTTTCCCTAACTCCTAAGCCATGTTGCAAGTCATTTTTCATTTGTCCAGTCTCTGCATAGTCAGCCTCTGTTCAGCTTCTGCTTTCATAAGATTCTCTTGAGGCAGCATATGGGTTAGCAGGCTTGACAAGGTGAATTTGGGGATAAAATTTTATATTTGGGTGAAGATCCATTTCCATGTTGTAAATATTTAGATCCAAATAATAGTGTTGTATTTAATTTTTTTTTAATTAAATTTCCTTTGAAAAGTATTACCCCCAACTAATGAAAAGCCATACTGCTAAATTTAACTTATTAGTTTGCATATCTTGATCCTTGGACTCAATTTAGTGATATGGACAGGTCAGCAAGCATTTCTTGTAAAACATAAGTCAAGCACTGTTTAGATAGATCTCATTTTTTTACAAAGTATGGATTGAATTTCTGAAAGTTTGATATGTCAGATAAAAAGAAAATTTGAAAGTTTGATGTAAAGAAATATATATATATATATTGGCGAGGCAGTGTGAAAAGCAACCAGTTCTATAATTTTAATGCGTAAGAAAATTCAACATTCCACAGATATTCTGAATTTGACAATATCAGTTCTAGTTATCTGTCAAGACCCCTTTAAAACTTCAGTGTTCAGCTAAATGAAAACGCTGCTACATAATCACAGTCATCTGGCTTGGTAGATAGTAATAAAAAAAAATTATATTGATTAATTTTTAACTACTAAGACACAATGATTACAGAATCAATATCATAAGAACTGTAGGAGAAAAGAACATAGTGTTCTGGCAGTTAAAGCCTAATATGGAAGGTCTCACTGCTTAAGTTTGTGTTCATTGCTGTGAATATAGCTAAGGGGTAGATTGAAAATAGCGTTTTCTTAAAGCAATAAAAGGCATATTTAATGGTGTGTGTATTTATTATGTGCTGGCAGAAAATATTTTCTGTTCAAAATAACACTTGTTGTATAAAATTGTTTGGGATTCTTTTAATGCATGTATACTATTTATAAGGAATCATCTTGAAAACTTTTATATTTTTTTTCAATTTTTGTTTCAGTTTAAAAGTCAACACAAATATACCTGCCATATCAATACTTCTTTCAAAAGATCCTCTAGACATCAACAATCCCAGGTATGATTTTAGGTATATATGCTAAGTTCAGTCCCCTCAAATTGAATTGCAATAAAAGTAGAAATTAGCTCAAGGCTAAATCCTAGCAGTCTGTCCAGAAATTCTAAGTCTGTGCTTATCACTGAAGAAATGGACCATGAAAGCGAAACTGCAGTAGAACTTGTATGATTAGAGAACACCATCATATCATTATATTAGCTCTTATACAACTGTTCCCAAGATTATATTTCATTTTATTTTTATCCAAATTTTTCTCATTTGATGTTGGGTAACAAAACCGTGTTAGTATAGTTAAGAATTAAAGCCATCATTTTCATAGAAGTATATCTCTATTCCCTGATAGATGTTCCTGAGTCAGCTTATGTAACATCGTAATTCCAACTGGTCGATTGAATTATAATTTTATGGAAGCTTAATAAAATTTGCACTCTGTGTTATGCTAGGTTATTATTTCTTTGATCTAAAGTTTGAATCAGAGGGTATTGTGTGCTTACCTGATTCAGCTCAGTCTAAAGATGTAAAGTCAGTGGGTATATTAATTCTTATGAGTTCTAGATTGTCTAAAGTCCTTTTAATCTGTCAGTCCTATAATGAGAAAAAATAAGCTTTTTGTGCAGGCCATGAGTTGGACTGTTATGAGAGGCAATTTAATACTCTTGCTTTTTTTTGTGAGCATTTTATGAGTACTGGGAGCTTATGCACAGTTTTTTTTTTTTATGGCAGTCTTTAGAACCTTTATGTGACTGAATTCAGTCTTAACAGGAAAGGAATTTTTTTCTAAATAAAGTTGAATATGAGTCAAGCAAATATTTCATAGATGCATTTTAAAGCAAAATCCATACTGCATCAACCTTGAAGATTGTATAATTTTAACCTTTTTATTTTAACAGATAATTTTGTAAGCTATTTATCACAAAAATGTAGAAATCCTGTTAAGGGTAAAATTGAAATCAATGATATATGGATTAATAATCTTCATTGCAGCTATAACAATAACCATAATAATTTAATGTCTTTAGATGACTCATATGCTTTAATTACAGCAAGATGTATTAAGATTTAGGATTATTCTATGTATTGGAATTTAGATTGTTCTCTTAAAATGAATATATTGATCAAGTTGAATAAATTGACAAATATCTCTCTTTTTATTTATTTATTAATTATTTTTTTTGGTAGTTATCAAGCACCAGATGCGAAGGATGTCACATGGGCTGGAGCAGCTGGACCAAGCAGTCGCAAGAGGCAGACTAGTTCAAAGAACAGACAGGATGCTATCAAAGATGTTAAAACAGCTGCATCTAAACCAAGACGTTTTAGAGAAAAGGGAGAGAGTAGAAAAGCAGGCAATAAAAAGACGAAAGCTGAAAATAGTCTGAGCAAAACTTGATCAAAACAAAACATTTATTCCTTGAATTCTGAATAATTTAAGTTTCACTGAGATTATTCACTTGGAGTAGCCGAACATTGATCTATGCTGAAGTGCTTATATCAGCTACTTGTGTAAAGAAAAATATTTTGATGAGCAGAAATCCTTGTATCACTTTTCTGGAATTTTCTAGAATTAGAATTGGAGTAAAGACACAAAATCTATATTTGCAGAGTAAAAGAAAATCTGGCATCTTTGAGGGTGAGTGTGGTTAAAAATTTGATAGTATGAGTCAATGTAGGCAATTTTGTTTTTTTATTCTTGTTTTAACAAAACTATTTCTGAATACTATGTCACTTTGGCATTATAATACTTTTTTCACTGGTACTCCAAAATTAAGGTTTCTTTGATCTGAAAAGTATCAGTTTTATGTGGTCTAATGCAAAAAACAATAGCTAAAATTGTTTGGATTAAGTGCTGAACTTCAATTTATGTGCTGTTTCTTTGTATTGGTTAATCCATCAAGTTCTTCTTACAATTTCAAGGATATAACATAACACATGTAATGTCTTGATCATTCAAAATTTTTATCTTAATTTTTGTTCTATGTCAGATTATTGCAAACATTTTTTGGATGCATTTCTTTTTACTTATACATTTCTTTTTGCTTTTGATGTCCAATTAAGCACATGTAGCAAGCATTAAGTCTTGAGCTATCCTGTTTGCGATTTTAGCATTTGCAGTAACATTCCGTGACTTAGCCCTAAAAGTTTTGTAAATACAGTAGTCTTCAGATAAAAACATGGAGAT
This sequence comes from Elysia crispata, assembly GCA_033675545.1. Taxonomy (NCBI): domain Eukaryota; kingdom Metazoa; phylum Mollusca; class Gastropoda; family Plakobranchidae; genus Elysia; species Elysia crispata. The sequence goes on along the minus strand of JAWDGP010002185.1, from coordinate 957,159 downwards.
AAAGACAGGCTTCGGCTAAATACACGATGCAGTAGTTTGACAGATTTGTTTACTATGTAATCAGTATACTCCTAACACACACTTTGAAATCTCTAGTTGATTACCAGAATAATGGAAGAGATAGCCACTTTTAGTCTTTGAATGGCTCTCATAATTATCACACAGGGAGTTATATCTCTTTGCAATCTCTGCAAGCATAATAATTGATATATTTATGTGCATTACACACAGGGTGAAAGGAGAAGGAAGTGCTCTAGTAAAGAGAATATAAGAGGAAGAATCTGTCACAAGAGTGAAAAAGAACTGTCAAGGAAGAAGACATTGGAAATAACTTTAAAGCTTTGGCTTGAAGACAGAAAAATGAAGAAAATCCACTGATCAATGCCTCTCTTCTGAAAGAAAAGACCACACATTTAGCTGTGCAGATGGGACTCAAATTTATTGATCTTTCCGTGGTTGACAAAAGTAAAAATGAATAAAGCATGGAAAAAAATAATAAAGAAAAGAAAAGGAAATTAAAATACCAAAATACCAAAAGGTATTAAAAAATGCAAATTTACTTGTCGTTCAGGCATAAGGTCTGGGCAATCAAGGGAAGAAACCTATTTTTTTTTTTTTAAATGCAATAAGGGAAGTAATAGATCATTTTTTTTTTTATTACTTTTTATAAAAGCACGCATCTCTCAAATGCAAGCTATTGAAGCCTCCAAGAAGACAGTGTGTTCATCCAGAGATTACTGGATACAAGATTTTTTCCTTGACAGTATTGTCAAGTCCCTTAAAATGAAAATAGAAATTTGATGCTGATAAGATAAACTGTTTAAAGATTACAGGTAGCCATGATGAACCTGATACATGGGTGTTCTCCTTCATATATTCATATTTTCACTACTGATGCAGCAATGTTTGAGTTAATGTTACATGCGTTTTCATTGCAAGGATGTTTCTTTTTATTCCATTGAGTATGTTAAAATAGTTTTTTTTTGTTTGATGGTTATCTTTCAAACCAAAAGTTTATTTTGAAAAATAAATATATATATATATATATATATATATATATATAACCATATACTATATATCATATATATATATATATATATATATATATATATATATATATATATATATATATATATATATATATATATATTTCATATATATATATATATTTATATAATATATATATATATATATATATATCTCTCTCTCTCTCTCTCTCTCTCTCTCTCTCTCTCTCTCTCTCTCTCTCTCTCTCTCTCTCTCTCTCTCTCTCTCTCTCTCTCTCTCTCTCTCTCTCTCTCTCTCTCTCTCTCTCTCTCTCTCTCTCTCTCTCTCTCTCTCTCTCTCTCTCTCTCTCTCTCTCTCTCTCTCTCTCTCTCTCTCTCTCTCTCTCTCTCACTCTCTCTCTCACTCACTCACTCACTCACTCACTCACTCACTCACTCACTCACTCACGCTGGGAGTGAAAAAAAATAGTGAACAGTGAAATCAAAGCTATTCATTTGCATTTGACAGCAACAGAAAAGCCAAATTAAAAAAAAAAAAAATCATCAACTTTGAGTTTCAAGACGAAAATTCATGCTGAATATGGATGTCCCGCATAATCAAAAGACAACATCAATAAGGGCAACACCTAAAGTCACTGTGTTTGGATCAGAGAAATGTTGCCATGTTTGTTTTTTATGAATAGAAAGTGTTAATGGCAAATAGAAGTCTGAAAAGAGACATGTTTCAGAGTAGAAGATGAGTTCTGCAAGTAAATATAGGCCCAGACATCACAACTATTCAATAAAAATGGATTGGGTGTGATTGTGAAAAAATGAGGTTTGACGCAAGATTGGGAAGGGAAGTTTGCATTCAAGTGCAAGCAATCCTCAGCTTTGATATACCTCTAAAACTCAGAAGTCCTCTACAGCATTGAGTGAGACAAAAAATTGGAAGAGTTATAGTCTCATACCATGCATCAACATAAAATTGTGTTCTAGATTTAAATCCTTCATACTCGACTGCATTATGGTCCTCATGAATTATATTAGTTAAGGCAAGGTTATTCTTTTTTAATGCCAATTTGTGATTAAACCCTGAAAAGGCATTTTTTTTATTTTTCTACATCTTAAATTTTTTTCCTCAAAGCGATTCTTTTTTTGTTTTTGTTTTTTTTCCCAATAGCTTTAAATTTGCTGCACTGTGAAAGAAGCAGGCTATGAAATGTTCGAAGGTTAGACTTTAAAAATCCTTAAATTCTGCTCGGTTTAAATCAAACCAAGAAAACTGATAATCAACGCACATTGCAGCCTCTACTGACTTTTGCCTGACATCGCTTTATGATTCCCACCTATGTGGCAGAGTCAGCCTGAATTTATAAAGTTTGACATTTTCAGCACAGGTCAAGAAACTACTGGTATGAAAACAATAATTCCTTTAAGGAATCAAAAAGACTAAACTACTAAAATGCCTTTGTTGAGGAAAAAAAAAATTCCATTAGGCCTATGGCCTTACCAATACCATGGACGTTGTTTATTTTTCACAACCTGAACAGATCAGTGCCTGTAAGAAAATACCATAATTCAGAATATACATGTATGTGAACTAAAATTTGCTATGGCTCATTGTTTTGTACACTCTAGTGATCAATGGTTAAGCTTTAAAGAGCGATCTACATCATTCAAGAAGTATAAGCCTTTTTGAAAATAATATATATATATATATATATATATATATATATATAATATAAAGATAGACAGATAGATATAATTACAATATATATATATATATATATTGATCGTTATTCTAGCATTTATATATATACAGCACAAATTTTTACAGTGGAAAAGAAGAGTTGAATCTTACATAATGCATAGTCAAATAGTCTTTCTATTGATTTATCAAGTCCGTACATAATCATTTTCATGCGAATAGGTATCTTTTCTAAAATTGCTCTATATTCGTGTTTTAAAATAATGTGATAGATCCATCAAGTTTTTACATTTTTATTTTTTAAAACTAAATAAATCAAATAAAATTATGCACCTACGGTCAGTAAATGTGTAAGAAAACTCTTTGATTTTAGTTGAGTGTAATGCGTTAGATTCTTTAGAATAACCAATGAGCATATATTTGTGATTTTAGTTGAGTAGAATGTGTTAGGTTCTTTATAATAACCAGTGAGCATACATTTGTTTTAACAGTTATTCCTTCAGCCATTGGTAGTATATTGAACCAAGACTCTTATTTTCTTCTTCGTTGTTTAAGTTAAAGCTTGATTGGATTATGTTCTTTACACGTCTTGGTAAGGAAACATGCAATACCTAAAATCAATTTAATCATAAACATTTTTTAATACTAAGAAATTAACCAAAACCATTAAATTATTTAATCTTTTTTTTTAATAATCTCAAATATAAAGTAATTTTGCACCTTTAATGATCTTTGAATGAAAGAGTTTGACTATTGGATCTTTTGCAACATCTCAAATAAACTATGTGCATTAATTTATTTCTTATGGCAGAAATTTTTAGAAAGACTGATAGAGTCTAAATTGAAAATACCATGAACTAATAGCATATATGAATGAAATTTTCTCACAGCAATGTTTTAGAAAGGGCAAATAGGAATACTTAAGTTCGCCTTAGCTTAAAGAAAATTTCCTTTTTTTTCCTGTAATAATTTGGTAGCTCCTCTGTGGATTTTTTTTAACTCACACAAAAGTGTTTTTTATGCTCACGGCAAAGAAAAAGAATTTTTTTTTTAAATTATCAAGGTTTTCAACACTTTTAAAATTAAAAATGCTGCTCTTTGGTTGCAATGGTTTTCTCAAAATCTGTGTGATCAACAGATTATGATCTATAATTAATTATAAGTCCTCTTTGAAAAATAATGTAAATACTGATTTTTTTTTTTTTATTTTACTCCAAGTACACTCATATTTTGATACATTAAAACTGAGTTCGCAATGTCTTTCCCACTAAAAATTCATTGAGAGCTCTTTTAGTGTCACCTTTAAATAGCTTTCACAGAGAGTCATCAAAATGAAGTAAATAACAGTTAATGAGAGAAAACATTACAAATATCATTTCACTCATTATATAAATCGCATCATTCACAACAACGTGTTGTTGTACAAAGTGAAGTAAATCACAGTTAAAGAGAGAAAACATTACAAATAGCACTTAGTATTTAAGAAATCGCATCATTCACAACAACGCTTTGTTTTCAATCCAAAAGTCATAAATGTTCACAGAAGTTTAATAGGCTTTGGCTTTCCTTGAGAGGAACTAAGTAACTGCCATTTGAAAATCAAGATGTGTGTATTATATGATATCAATATAAAGACCATAATTATTAACCTTTTTTTAGACCTTCCATGAATTGTAGCAGTTGCGTTATGTAAGATCTTTTATGTCTAATAAAATGTGATTTGAATCCAGTAAATCAATTACAACACCTCTACACACGTGAGACTGATTGGCCTATTATTTCCAAAGTCACTTCTATTGCCCAGTTACAAAATTTAATTGCAGCTGTTGATTTCTTGACAATAATTATACAGGCTTCATTTATTGATTTAATGTCTAAACGTTACATTGGCCTCTTTGAGAAGATGACCGTTGTGACTACAATGATCTTGATTGTTGGCCAGTTCGACTCGCTCGAACATTATTATTTTCACGACTGCTTATGCAAGTATCATCATCTCTTATTATGTGCCTCTTCACTTCTTGAAGCCACAAAAGAAGGGTACTGCTTTCCAACAGGGTCGAGGTCATTCATCATGGCGACTACTGGAGCTACTGTACGTCTGTTCAGCATGACATCGAAACTAACTAGAGGTTTTCTAACACATCATGGGCTCTCAACTCGCTCTCGGTGAATATCAGCCCCTGTTTCTATGATATGATGAAGAACATTTTGTTTTTTATAGTGTTTACGTATCGATCGTGAAATATAAGATAATTTACCCATAGCACAGGCTGAACCGATCTTGTCTTTTATTATAGGCATGATCTGTTACAAAATTGTAGCATGATGCAAGAATTGACCCCTGATGCTAAGACCATTCGTTTTGTAGAAGTGCCTTAACTGCTTATAATTTTCAATTAAGATCACATCGAGAGGTCCATCCAGAACCTACAAGCTCTCATACTGTCAGACTAGAAATCTAGTTCGTTATACTTATGTTATGGTTCTCAAGAAAGAGATCTTATTGTCACATTGTGGCCTGACATGGTGCCAAGGTGTTTTTAAGAGTACTAGTCTACATGAGAAGCTTGTTTAGTTCATTATATGTTACTTTTCAACAAATTGCTACTCTGCCGAGTGAATTTAGTTATTTTGAGGTATCAGACACCCCCCCCCCCCCAAATATTCGGTAAAATTGCAGATATTGGCCCACCTTCACAACTGAATGATTCCCGACGAAATTGTAACTTGCAGTTTAATTGGATTTAAGAGCAACACAAAAATGCTTATATCTTGCAAAGAATTTATTTCCGATGATAAAAAACCTTCATATCAGTGTTCAGCATATCAAATTCATCTGGAAAGATACAGTTTTAAAGCTTAGGGTGAATTTGGCCAATATCTGCAATGATACCAAATATTCAAAGCTTGAGTGTCAAAAACTTGTCAGCCATCATATCTGTAGTCACAGATTATTGGGAAAATAAAGATTGCAGTACTTGAGATTAGGATTTTTTTTTAAACAGTGAATAGTAATATACTTAGCAGTTGGCATGGCACAGCTTGATACATCTAGATCTAGGTGTGTAGTGCTTTGGAAAGCTGCTTGCAATGGCTTCTATTGAATGTGCTGGCCAAGGAAAAAAAACAGTACAATGTAAATCTTTCATGGTAATAAGTACTTTAACAGTACTTTAACCCATACACACTTGCAAGTCATTCACCACCATGCCATGTATAATATAATAAAGTGATGATCAAATTCAAAAGAAGTTTAATCATGCAACCAAATTTAGCCAACATAGTGCTAAGTGTGTGGAAATATTGCTGCTTTGCACTTGTTCAGGAATGATTCACACCTGAGTACCCTCTTGTTTGTGACATACACACACACACACACATGGGAAATGCAGGTTATTATTAAGGGGTAACAACAAAGCAGTGCCATCTTTGTAGCCACTTAGAGCGCTTTTCAGTGACTAAAAAAAATCAAATTTATCCTTCACATTTAGATGTAACTGGTATATTTTTTTTATATTTTACATATAAGTACTTTAATGCAAATACAGTACACCTTGAATTCAATGAACTAGTTCGGCCATTTTTTAAGTTCGATGTCCTAAGGCATCACAAGGGAAGTAAACAAAGTCAAATCACCACATATGTATCTCCCTTGTTCTTTTATTAACTAACCACCTGTCTGTACAGCCACTCTTTACCCTTTCCACCCAATGCACAAGTTACCACCCCTTTGGCTCTTTGTTCTTGTATCATGTTCTCCTCATGCATTGGCTGTCACCACCAGCCCCCTTCCCCCTCTCTTTTCATTATTTCCTCCCTGCATGTCAATACTTTGCTCTATCCCATCCCTAGATATATACGGTACCCTACCCTTAGTATTACTTGGCATAATGGAGCCTATTCACTGGGTGCCCTACACTTATACACTGCAAGTATTTTCTTATCAGCTGACAGCAGACCTTTTAATGGAGAAAAGCTTTCTATAGTGGGTTTGCCAACACTTATAGTCTGTTTGGTTTTGTTGGTTTTTTTTTTTCTAGTAAATGCCTCAACTTCTTATTTAAAGCAGGTGGTCACAATTAAGTGCAAAAATTATTTTAAAATATGTTTCAGGTGCTTGTGTCGAAGTATAACAACTGCTACTAATGATGGTCCAAAGGCAGATGGCAATCCACCAGATCCCATTGAATCTAAAGACATTGAAGAGACATTAGTTAAGGAAAAGGAGCAGTTGGCATCTCAGATTGAAAAACTGAAAGAAGATTTAAAAGAAGCAAAGGTAATCTTAGGCCTATCATTGTATGTATCAAGCAAATATAATTAATGTTTTTCTATATATGTCCATTGAATTTGAACTCTCTCTCTCTCTCTCTCTCTCTCTCTCTCTCTCTCTCTCTCTCTCTCTCTCTCTCTCTCTCTCTCTCTCTCTCTCTCTCTCTCTCTCTCTCTCTCTCTCTCTCTCTCTCTCTCTCTCTCTCTCTCTCTCTCTCTCTCTCTCTCTCTCTCTCTCTCTTTTTTTTTTTTTGGCAGCTTATTAAATTAAAAAAAAGTCTCTTACTAGTAGCTTTAGTTTGCGTTGGAAAACGTTTTTGGAAGTGACTTTATTATTGTTAAATGAAAGCCAGATATTGGTGACAAACAAATTGTCGAATGTTAATGGTAGTTTTCAACACAGTAAGAAATAATGCAGAATGTCTTCAGCTGCCAAAATACATGTATTATGAAATTTGCACACACAAAAAATGTGCCTACAGCGATATTGTTTAAAAATCGTTAAAAAAGTACATAATCTTTTGACTTAATACCTTTTTTGTTCGAGTTCAATTTTTAAACAAAATGTCTAATAATAATAATATTTTGTCAGTGCTAATGTCATTTAAACTGATTTCTCAGGAAAATTTAGGGTATTCCTGACTTACTGTTACCGAAGCAGATTATCTCATGAATGTATTTTTTTTTCCTTTCAGGACAAATATGTCCGATCCCTTGCTGAAACAGAGAACTTACGCACACGTATGACAAAACAGGTTGATGATGCCAAACTTTTTGGGATCCAGGGCTTCTGCAAAGATCTCCTCGAGGTATCAGATATACTGGGCACAGCAGTTTCGTCTGTGCCTAAGGAAGAGCTTACAGATTCCAACCCACACCTTGTGAACTTGTATCAAGGTCTAAACATGACTGAGTCGCAGCTCATCAAAGTGTTTAAAAAGCATGGCCTTGAATCTATAAAACCTAGTGAAGGAGAAAAATTTGATCCTCACTTTCATGAGGCTCTCTTTCAGGTTCCAATCCAATCTGTGGAAACACAAGAGGCAGATACAGTAGCTATTGTGCAAAAAATTGGTTTTAAACTTCATAAGCGTACTTTAAGGCCAGCTTTAGTAGGAGTGTTTAAAGCCTCTTAGCTATTGTTGTATTCTTTTGTTTCTATTTGTGATGTATTAAATTTTTTTCTTTTTTTATTTTGATATGGCAAACATGGGATATATTACATTTTAAAATAATAATTTAAAACATGAAACTAAAAGTTTAATAATATCAATTTATTGTTTTCAGTAATTTTTTTTAAATGTTCTCTAAATACCAAGGGAAAGAAATTTTATGATGACATGATCAACTTCATAGCTAGAAAATTCACATGAAAAATAAAATAGTACTGCATTTTCTTAAAGTAGGACATTTGATGTCAATTTCTATAAACTACATGTATATTGGTTATCGTTCATTGGTCCGATTCTTTTTTTTTTTTTAACTGATGGCAATCTGGTGATTGTAACTTACTTAGTAGAATATTGAATGAATTGGTATGATTGGCAAATATTCATGGATGTATGATAAAATGTTTGATTAAAAAAAAAAAGCATGAAAGATTTGATGAACATGGCTATCAAGATATCACTGTCAATGTTATGCTGTATTAGAGTTGTTTTTTTTTTCATTTTTTTTTCCTACTTTTCTGTAACAGCCATTGGTTCTAGAATCTACTCCTCATTTTCTCAAAGATGTGTTTGAGTACAAATTAAAGAAGATGGCATAAAAATGTGTGTAATTGTAACACATTATTAACATAAGAAATGGATAATAAGTTCATCATCTTGATTTAAACAAAAAATTTTCAAATATTTTTAAAGCTGAAATTAGATGTTTTATTTTTTTTGTTTTTTTTTATTTCCTTAAGTTTACTAGTTTACTGCGTTTCAGCGTTGTGATAAACTTAAAGCATAGATTCATGTTTTTACACCATTATATAGATATCTTATTTTCATTACTCTTTGGAGGGCGAGTAAAGATAATTTTTTTCCTTGTGTCAGGTAGGAATGTTCATAAGTGAAGACTGAAAACTTTGTGGCTCAACACCTTTAAACCAACACAAGAAGAAATAATTTTGTCTGCAAAGTAAACTTTTTGTTATGATTAACCAAAGGTGTGGGGTATATGGCCAGGGATTTCAGATAATCTTTGGGTTGGGAGTTTTGATGGTTGTGGGGTGAAATACCAATCCCAAAATCTAAACCTTTTTTTTTTTGTAGTCGGATGTATACCCTGTCAAATAGGAGAATGTCAGATTGATTTAAAGATGAAATCATGCTCATAGGATCAATTTTTTTCCCTTCTTGTTCAATCATTTGGTGTGTCATAAATAAAGAAACAGATTCAAGGCCTTTATGGAACCTTTCTAGTCTTATGATATTCAATATGCTCAGATTTAGCAGTTCCTCTTCATGGCTTAAGCCCAATTTTCACCAGTGTTACGAAGTTGGGCCTCTTTTTGGGATAACACGGTAGGTTTTAAGCATCTAACCTACATGGTGTTCCACGAGTGCCAGCACCTGTGATGATGGTATCAAAGATCATATTTATTGCCTCTAGCGTAAAACTTCCCAACACAATTGGCAAACATTTGGCTAGGCCAGAGACCAAAATTTATGAAATCTGTGTTGTCATTTTGACCTGACTCAGTCTGAGGTAGTTTAGGCTATGCATTTATATCATTTCTGCATTTCGTATATATAATAAATGTTTATTATCTTTATGTTATAGAACAAGTATTCAGTGCCACCATAGTTCATTTTCATTACTTTACATTGTTAATATCCAATGATTAAAAAGAAAAGTTTAAAAACTTTCAAATATTTTAAAAGGATTCATAAACCTTCACTTTGAAATTTTTTAATATTATTTGAGGCATTTTAAATTTTACAACCTTTTTTTTTTCTAAGCAATAAATGTTGGTAAACTTTAAGAAAAGTTATGGGCAAAATTTTTCACTATAGAACGAGTACAAAGCTTGAAAAGAGCTACATATAGTATTATTCAAGACATTTGATTGGATGTGATATTATGTGAAATTTATCAGTTTATGCTGGGCTAGATTCAGGTCAATTTAATATTTGAAATGTACTTTTTTTATATTTTTTGAGCAATCTAAACTAAATTCTCTGATATTTTTAAATAACTCGATCAATCATTTTCAAATAGACAGAGTAGCTGGGACATATAAAACTGACACAGATGTATGTATGTTGGAAGTATTTGAGAAGTATGAATATTCAAATATGCGTGACAGTTTCTTTTGTTAGTAAAATTAATAGTATGCATTTTCAATACAAAGGTGTGGTTTGAATGATTTTGTCATTATTTGAAATTTGTCCTTACATGAAGCACTTCCCAAAAGAACATATGTCACAGATTTCATTTAGACATAAGAATATGGTTGAGCTGTGAAATATTATAAATGAAATAAAACTTATCGATCATCTTCTTCATAAGTGCCTTGTTCTCTTCTTTTCTAAATTCTTGAACAAGTTGTATACATGTACCTATAGGTAAGAAAAGTTAGCATAATTTTAGATCTGAAAAGTTATGATATGCCTTTGGAATGTGATGGAAATCATGATTATTTTTTTTTATGTGTTTTAAAGATAGGGCAATGTGCAATTGTAACTTGGAAATATATTTTTAACAGGCAAGATTATGCAAATAGTTTCATGACTTTCTTAGGACTTTTTTACATTTATTACACTTTGCTTTCATTTGCATAGCACTCTCACTGACCAAAGCAGTGTAGTTTAACTGTTTAGGGATAGAAAGATAGTAAAACTAATTAAAAGGACCCATTAATATAAAAATCTTCAGTAAGAATCCATAGCAGTATAAGTCTGATTTATGCGAAATTCAGAGTACTGAAACCGTACATGAAAATCTGTTTCTACCTTTTGTCAAAAACTTGTTTTGAACTGCAATGTATGCTGACTTTCTATTGTTTGTAGCAATGGTAATGCCAGCGCCTGTAACCATTCTGACGAGACAATAGGTATCAGAGAGTGGCGAGGCTACGCTGTCAGTGTTAAGCTCATTCTTGTATGTGTGTAGTAAGATTGAGTGAAGTGCTAACTGCATGGCTAGGCTCTGATTCATTTAGCAATTGCCTGTCTCTTCATAAGATAATTTTGATCCCAGATACTTCCCTTCTCACCCCCACCCTCCAAATCCGAGCTGAAAAATAAGACTAAAAGAAACAAAAGCACAATATAGATTTAAAAAGCAACACATATCTAGTACAAAATTTAAAAAAAAAAAAAAGGACACTTAAATATATAATCATTCCGTTGTAGCACTTATCCAATTAATCAGAAACACAGTTTGAACCTTTGGGTTTTCTGGTTTTATTATATTCTTAAGGTATCATCCGACTACGTTGAGATATAAGTCTGAACTGGTGAAGGAAGTTCTTGGTCTATTCAACGTCTCTGTGATGAGCTCTATTCACAACCTCAAATGGATTTATTTGTCACGTGTTAGTCTTTGTCATTGCTCAAGATTCAAAAGTCCTAACGCCACACCGTCTTATAAAAAAAATGAATCACATTTGATTCAGATACAATCATTGGGATACTGCAACGATGATCTTAACTATGCTGGATCTCCCAGGATGATCTGTGCCTGTATGCTAAGCCATAGTCTCAAGATACTTAATACAGGCTTATTTGATTTCAAGAGATCTATGCTGAATACATGTATTCATATTCGTAGTGGAAAACTAGAAACACTCATGCAACAAGTTAAATCTAATGGATTTGATGTGATTTTATTAGGTTGGCCTGATTCATTGGCCATGATTTTCCCAATGCTAAGACTAAAGACTAAGAGGAAATGTCACTATCTTTAACCTCTTTTAAGATAGTTTTTTGTTTTGTTTTCCCCATTTTGGAAATACATATACATGTAGCTGATACCTTGTGATTTTAGTGAGTTGAAACTGTTACATTTTTTTCTCCTTTACTTTAGATTAAGAGGAAAAGGAAAGTAGTCAGTGATTCTTTGTCAGGCCTGTATAATAATACACTATCTACCGATCTATTTTCCATGAAACTGTAAGAAGAATAATGTACTTGCTATTGGAACTAAAGGAAACACCTTAATTTATTAAGTAACATCTCATTCAAAGTTCATAGTTTTAAGATCGTAATACATTTTAATTTGTGTCCATGAGGAGTAAAAAAGTTCATGCACAAGGAAGTTTGCTAGTATGGCTATTATTGCTTTCCTGACGTTCCTAAAATTTAATCCAAATGGAGCGGATCATAAAGTAAATCAAATTATACGATGGCCACTCAATAATTTAAGGAGCTTTACTGCTGTTCATTATTAATAAGTAATAACTCAGGGTAAACTAATGGTTTCAACTTCCAGTTGTCAAGTATAGGTTATATTATTGTGTGGCACCTACCAAGAAATAGTTCTTATCTGCACATTGCAAAGATATATCACTGTAGATTCAGGTCTAGATTTATAATGATAGTTATAACATTAACGTTAAATTGATATAGATTTTATATTTTAAAATAATGTACATCAGTATGGATTTTTAGAGTTTTTTTTCCTTTTTTTCATGTACATGTGTAGTTGGTCTCATTATCTATTTACATCTAAAACAGAAAAATTTTCTATAAGTCGGGGTAGACAAATAAATTTTCAGCTAACATCTCAATTTCTTACTCGCAATGTCCAAGAATAGGATACTTTTTTATGAGATTTCATTGCACTTAGATTGGCCTGTTCAGGTATAGCACTAATTAAAAACTAAGGGAAGTAAAGCCTTTGTACATCCTTCACTGAACTTTCACAGGAGCTTCCCTTGGTCTTAATTCGAAGTATAGTACTTCAGCAGACTACTCTGATGGTGCTTCTGGTAATTTCAGGTTCATTAACGGGCGTTTACACACTCATCTTGTCAATGAATGCCAAAAGCATTAGCCTCCTATCATCAAAAAAATTATGTTTGTGTTGAATCTGCATATGAAATATAAAATAAAGAAACACAATTACCCTCTTGTAGTTTATTAATGCCACTAAATCCCATTTCTACGTTCAAACTATCTTAAGATATCAAATGGTTTTTTGAATTAAAAGCTGTTCTATCTTCCTTCCCCTGCCTTATAAACTTGTTTAAAGGATTTCAAGAAAATACAAAGAATGACCGCATGGTGCATGGTTTTACTTATGCCTACGATTAACCAAGTATTGAAGAAGAGAATCTAAGACACAGTTGCACCCTTTAAAATTCCATTGAAGCTAATATTTTCAATTTTGAGACACCAGCACATGCAGCGCTGAGAAGGGAAAAAAATATGTACCGTAATAAAGAATCAATGAAAGGTAAATCTAGGAAGCATATATTGACAGTATAATGAGGATGGAGGTTTTCTTTTAACTCTAAGCCCCCAAAAAATTAATTATGATTCTGGCTGAGGCCATATCTTCGTTGACCTACATCTGAAATTGAACCAATCACCACCTTCATTCACACACACATCCCTCATCCTCCTCTTTATGCACTTAAAGCTTATACCTCTGTGGGCCAGCTCTTTAAACTTTCTGCTTCACATCATTTACTCAGTCTACCAAAAGTTGATCAAGATCTATGCACAAGTTTGCTCATTCTAATATGTGTGCTTCACCTGTAAGACGCCCTTGAGTACATCAACATTATTTATAGAAATGTTGTTTTTTTTTTTAAGTAAAATGAAAATAACCCCAGAAATGATGAAGCCCTAGGATCTATGAGCAATTTCCCATAAGTTATCATGGTCAAGGCTATGATTTAGTATAAGTCCAGTGTTTGCTGCAAAGTCAAAACAAGTATCAAAAGGAATTTATGTTTATCCCATTGATAGTATCTTATTCTGGGATATTTTCATATTTTATTTTTCATTTAAAAAGTTGGATCTGATAGTCAGTTCTTTTCCTATAAATGGCTAGAATTTAATGCTTCATATCTGCTGGAGTCTTCCTTTTCTTTGATGTTTTAATATTGGTGAAAATTGTTCGACTAAAAAATTATTTCAATACCTGATGTTTTGCAATTATTGTTTTTTCCCCAAAAATTTGCTTTCTTTTTTCTCACATTGTTATTGTCTAAGGCCCAGAATAGAAACTTTTTCAAATGTCCAGCAATCATGTAACTCTGGGTAAAAATTAAAGTTGACACTTGGTGTAGATTATAACTGAGTGCAGGATCAATGTTTTTACACAAAAACACAATGATGTGGAAGCAATTTGAAACATTTTAACAGAGTTGAATTTTAATTTTGATAAACATAATTATGCAGGAAAGATAAAAATCAGTTTCTTTCTTTTTTCATAGTCATGTGAAAGCAATAAATAAAATAGATTGATTCGCATACTCTCTCAGCCCATTTCAATAGGGAAGATTTGCAAATGTCCATATTTGACACTTACTCATTCATGCTGAGAAACTCAACAAAACATAAAAAGTGAATTATACATTTAACAGTGTATAAATTTTTTTTACCCTTTTAAAAACGGAGTACAGTCTCACTCCATAAACATTGATTGTTCAAAGTGCAACAAGGATTGTAAAAAAAAAAAAAAGACCACAACAGTCTAGAACATAATTATGTACAGGCATATCATTGTACCGCTTTTTGAAAGGAGGTACTGACATTGAAAATTATATAATATTTAAAAAAAAAAAAAAGGAAGGTATGAAAAGAAAATTATAGTCATTCAAACAATGGAGATCAAAAGCCAGTTCATTTTTTTTAAATTGTATGTTTTAAAAAAAAACACCCAAAAAAATAAAAGTTTGCAATAACACTTAAGTTTTGATTTAAAACTTAATCTAGGCAATCACTGACACCAGAAAGTTTCTTAATCTTTGTCAGAAATTTTATTGCTGATTGTCATTTGAAAACAATACATGAATAGAAAAGAATTCAGCCAATCATTTGCAGACCAATGCAAGGCCCTCATCTCAACTCCATCTAACTTAAGTAAAAGATATTTACTTTTGTACCTTCTCAATAATAGCAAAAGTAGAATTGGCTTTGATCAATTGTGGAGGGCTAAGTTACAAATTTTACCAAAATATTGGCAAGTATGAGTAGTCAGAAAAAATCATTCATGAAATGAGCTAGGAGTTTAAATTAGTTTATTTCTTTATGGTTTTTAGCAAACAGCTATGATAGATTTTAAGATTATTCAAGTTCATTTTTCTTAAAGTCTTTACTTTTCAGGGAAAAGAAAAGAAAAATTAATTGTTTGATCTGCTAACACGTTTTGTTTATTTTCTTCTCTGTTAAATCCTGCAGCTAGTATAAACCTGTTAGGGATAAGATGGGAGATTTAATGGACAGGAGTATCTGTACTGAAAAAAAAATTATTTTTAAATTTTTAATAAGACTATTTTCAAATAATTACCAAAGTGAATAAAAACAAATTAACTTTGATTAAAAAAGATTAAACAGGTTTGTTTGGTGCGTTGACCAATTTATTCTAAAATTTAGTTTGAAGATAGGACACTTAGAAGTTAGTGCTCCATTAAAAGTTCCATTTTGGCTCAACACCTTATAAAAGATGTAAGTGGTAGGCCTAATTGAGTTAAAATGTCTTAATAAATTGGAATGTAATTTAATGTCTCCTTTTTTATTTCTTTTTTGCATGTCTTATACTTGTGTTTGAGATTTTCAAACTTAGTATTTTCAACTAATCTCTTTTTAATCCCTTCCCCTTACAATCAAAATTGAATAAAAGGAGTTTTTCCACAACTACCAATGAAAAAAATTTAAAGAATTCAAACTGAAAAATATTATCTCCAGATGGAAAATGGCAAGGTCAGCTTACATGCGAGTGAGAAAATCTGAATATCTTTCGTATGGAAAGAAGGGAAGATGAAGAGATGAGTAATTAAAGTAGGTGTTGGGCGTTTGGGAGCAGGAAACAAAATCAATAAATCACAGTCTTTTATCATGACTCACAAAATACTTGATTCACAAATTCTTTGTGAAATTATTTTCCAACATGATATACACTGTATTTCACAAGAACTTACAATATTTACAAATTTTACTTGCACTGAATTTTTTTTTTTTTTTTTTTTTGACCAAAATCAGCAACACTGCACCATTGAAGGAAACCGATATTCATACTTTGACATGACTATGTACACCACAAATGGATTTCTTGCATCCTTCCAAACATTAAGGGGACTCAAAATCCCATAGATTTACTTTTTGTTTGTTCTCAACTTTTGACTCCTATCAAAATATATTTTTCAAGCACCCTACCCTATTTTCTTTCTTTTCTTTTTTTTTAGCCTTTAAATAAAAATCTCATCATTTGCACAACGGATGAAGTTGTTTCCAAACATATTTGACTTGGGAAAAAAATAAGAAAAAGTGTGTATGTATGTACCAATCTTGCCCAATAATCTCTTTGAAATGACTACTTTACATGACTTAGAATAATCATCAGCTATGGGCAAAAACACTAAGAGAGAATTTTGTTTTTTACGTGAACATTCAAATGATGCTCTAATACACACTATTTCTTGCATTCAGTCCTAAAACATGTCAGAAATTCAAAAAATACAAGGGCTGATTGCCACTCTAGACCATACGAATAGTCATTTTTTTTCTCCTGTAAACAAACCAAACAACTTAAAGATATTCAAATAAGTAGACAATAAAAGCTGTACATATGCATTTTGCTAAAAAAAAAAAAAAAAAAAAAAACCAAACTTTTATATATATAGCTAGGTGACATGATTTTAAGTAGTGAATAATCTTACTCGTCATACACAACAAAAATGTTCAAATTAATTATTTGAATTCCAAAAAATTCTTGACTTTAGAATATTTATATTTATTGCCCAAAAATGTTTTCAATTAAAATGTTACTGATAAGTATGACACTCTAAATTTAGTATTCAAGGGTCAAGATAAGGCCATGGCAATAAAATTTCTCTTGAACTGAAATATAAATATATGGATCTTAAGCACTTGTTCACATCTGTTTCCTTTCTTCAGAAACGAGCAATTTAATCACAAATGAATGCAAACAACACACTTCACATATCTTGCAGGGAACTGTAAAAACTACTCAAAGCAACATTCTAGCTGTTATCAAACACTTTAAGACAATTCTATTTGCTCTAAAGTCAACATAGAGATTTTCTACTATGGGCAAAACATTAACAAGGTACTAAATTTTCCATATATATTTTCAAAGCCTTCAAGAATCAACTGCTGACCATTCAAACTTTACACAGATATCATAGCAAGCTGAAAAAAAAAACCAATGAACTAAGATAATATGTCTATCTAGAATGCCTTTTTTTTTCTCCAAACATGAAAAATGACTTGAGGGTCAGATAGTTTTAAAAGTCTTGCAACGGCAAAGTGAAAAAATTTCAAACAGAAAAATACAGTCTTCTCTGTGTCATATATGAATAAGAAAAGGGGGAAATAAAATTAACTTTTTACCACAAAAAAAGTTGCAATTCTGACAAAAAAATTATATGAAAATATAAACTATAAAAAAAAGCAGTCAATGCCAGTCCAGGATAACACTTAATTCTCTACTTTCCCAATACATTTACAGATCCTTCTGTCTGCTTATTAATATTATCAGGCTGTGAAGGTAGGACACAAAAAGTACTCAGGTTACTGGCAATCAAAGCTGCCCATTTATTCATATCCTTTCCATGTTGATCATTTTAAAGAATCTATAAATAGGTTGGGATTTTATTGTTTTTAGTGAAAAGAGTGAAAAGTCATTTAAGTCTTGTCTGAAAGGGATGGGCATACTTTATACTGATGTAGTGTTATAGAATTTAATTGGTCAAAGGCACTATTGGCCACAAAATATCAAATTTGGCCAGGAGGGGCGGTTAGAGAAAAAATGATTACCTCCAAAAACAATAGATCTCATGTCTTTGAATCTAAAACTTTTAATTGTAGAAGTCATTATGCATATATTATGAATTAAGTATGTGACCTTACATTTAATAATACCCATTTAGAGAGTTAAAGACTGAGTGGACTCCATAGGAGTTTCAACTGTAACTATTTTAATTCTCTTACTGAACTAAACTTGGGTAGTAACAGTTTAATTATTTTCATCCCAAGACCAATTTATTTGAAAAGGCTGGTGGTGAAAGTTTTGTTTACTCATGTCTCTTTCAAAAGTTTGCCATCATTTTACAAATAGCTTGGGTAAATGATTGCATAAGGTAAAGCCCTCACAAGTAGCTGTTTTATGTTTAAGATAATACAACACCTGCTTAGTCTTATGCCATCCACTACTATGATGAAGTTACAGGATTTGTGTCAGTGTAGGTATGACATCTTTATCCGCAAAAGTTTTTGCTTTTCAGAGGCACAATCTGTTTGCAGTACACACAACTACCTGCAAGTGGTAAAGTTGGGCACAGATGTGTGGGTTAAAGGTATTCTGTGGTCATATCAAACAGTTGACAACAGCAAACTGAGGGTGTCCATTTCACCTCTTTTAGTCCCTTCATCAGAGATCAAGGGCTTAAGCAATACAGCTGTTATCATTCCCTATTTTCAGTAGCCATAGTTTGAGTGATTATGTTGATAATAGTGTGGCATATTGTTAAAACTTGGATGAGTCCGTGAAACGGAGGAGAAATCTGAGGATCCCCCGGTTAAGTCTGCTGATGGGGTTGGGGTGATGACTAACATTTTGGGTGGAGATGTCATTTTCTCACGAGAAGACACAAGTAGCGGATTGACAGCCTGCTGTTGCTGATGCAGGTGGTGCTGATTGCAGTTGCTGTAGTAGTAGGCCTCCCGTTCATGGGGAGGTACAGGTGGCCGCGGGGCAGGAGGGGCTGGCGGTGTCGATTTTCTACATCTGTTTTGATTACGCTGCATCAAGAATATGGAAAAGAGTATAAGAGCTAACACTGCGCATGCAGGCAATGCAATTTGTAATGGCAGGTTGCTGCCCGAATCTTCATCATCCTCAGCTGGTGGGTCTCTTGAAGACGGTTTGTTTGAACCATCCAAAAAAGTTGAGTGTGGTACATTATAGGAACTTTGGCCTCGATTGGGATTGTGACCTGAACCTGAAAGGGATTCGAAAAAAAAAGAAGTGTTTATTAAAGATTCACTTTTTTTAAAATAAGAACCGATATGTTGTAGTTCCTATAATTTGCTTTTCTTTCCGCTTTTAAAAAATATTATATATATATAATCATGATGCATTGCAAAAAAGAGGACACAATCACAATCTTTATCGCCTTAACCTATTTTTTAAAGCAGCCTTTTAACAGTGTTGTCAGCTTCCAATCGTCCTTAATAAAGTTTTTGCTATATGTCATATAATCATTCTTTCTAATTTCCGATCATTATAATCAATGCCCAAATCCAATAATTGCTGTTAATATGCAGTTACAAGTAACATTCTTCATCTTCAATGTAACCAAAGCATAGCATACAGTTAGCTTGCCAAAAACTGCCAGAATAAATGTCACCCCTCACGCTCCATAACCCTTAATTTTTAGTTTACTAAGTGTACCTTGACACAGTGTTTGTTACAATGAAAGTTAGGACTATGATAACTCTGAATTTGATTTAGAATAGCTTCTAAAGTTCAGTAGAAATAATTCAATGTTAAATCAAAGCAGGAAAGGCTGCCGCTGATATGATCATCATTGTGATTGCAGTGATAAAATTAGATCAACTTCACATAGCTTTTCAAATAATTTATCCTTTATATTTTGGAACACTAAATAATCATCTTTGTAAGTAGCCAACTAAAATTACAATACTTCTGTATTCTCACCAGATTTTATGGTAAGGAATGCTTTTCTTGTCTCAAATCCCATCCGATTAGTTGCTGAGCACACAAACATGCCTTCGTCGCTAGGCTGAACATTTCGGATGACCAGCTTGTTGAGGTAAGATCCATCTGGTAGCCGTTCGCGCAACCAACGCCCAGCATTTTGTAGAACTTGAAACTGTTCTCCATTGTATGGGACTGGGTTGGGCACCTCTTCACCCTCTTCCACTCTTTTCAGCCACTGTATAAAGGTAAAATAGCATTAAATAAACATATTAAAAAGATCCAATTAAAAAAAAAAATTAAATAAAATAAAGGCACATAAAAAAGAAAATCTACTTTATACAAGAAAGCAATGTCCATGTAAGCTAAAAGAGCATTGGTTCTCAAAATTGTTTCAATCGGTACTTGTTTCACTTGGACAACTGGGCAATTCCTTTCACTGAAAATGTTACATGGGCTAGACAAGACTTTACCATACCCTCGCCTTCCCATCAAAGATCTAAGCTTAAAATCTTTACAACTAAAAAAAAGCGGTTTATTTATCTTACCTCAACATCTGGCTTTTCATCACTTTCATCACTCTGAACATAGCAGTGAAAGGAGACTGAGTCACCCACAGACACTGTTTGATTGATTGGATGTGGGGCAATAAGCCGTGGCTTGGCACTTATTTCACCTTGAGAAAGACAAAAGAAGAATATAGACTCTTAGTTGGTGTCACAGCACTAGATAGCTATAACTGAAATTCTAAAAACAATTCATGAAGCTTTAAATTTGTTTTTTCAATTGTTTGTTTTTGAGTGTGTGTGTGTATGTGTGTGCCAGAAAAAGAGTATCTTTTTATTGTTAGAAGCTCCAGGGGTCGAAGTAAGACACTAACTTTGGCTGAATCTGTTGACAACTGAACAGTTCGTTCTTTTTCTTTTCTTTTTTTTTTTTTTAAATAATATTTATGCATTATGAAAACTCTATTCAAAACTGTTACAAAGCCTTAAAAAAAAAAAATCTGACCTTGGCCTGGTCTCACATCTCTTGCTCACAAAATGTTCAGTATTATGCACAACAACTTTTATCTAAACCAAGGATCTTATTGTATAAGGATTAATTGGCAGAAAGTACAAAAAAGAAGAAAAACTTCAAATGTTCACTCACCAACCACAGTTAAAGTGTAGGTGAAGTTGACTTGGCCCAGAGTATTCTCTGCTACACATGTATAGCTGCCCTCATCCTTGTCTGAGAGATTGGACAGCCTTAATACAGCCTGATTGTTCCTCAGCTTGACCATCTTGTTCTGCCGTTGCACTTCCTGGATTGGTTGACCATTCATGAGCCAATGGACCTCCGGTCGGGGGTTCCCATCCACTCGACATGCCAGGGAAATGGAAGAGTCCTTAGGCTTGATCATATTCTTATCTTCTTGCATCCTTTGAAGATTCTCAAAATGGGGCTTGGCTGGAAAAATTTTTAAAAAAGATTAATTTATTGCGAATTATCATCTATTTGCTGCCACCTTCAATTTCTTGATCTGTTTGATGAATATTGTTTATTGTTGTTGGCTATGAATATTCATTTTCTTTAACCTGATCAAATGTTCTCTTTTCATGTTAGTATTTTGATAAACCTTTTTATTTCTTTCATTGTAAAGATAAATGTACTTGTAATTAGAGGAGAAAAAAGGCAAAATATAAAATAGAGGTATTTCAAATGAGATTTCAAAGTCACCTCCTTGTCTTTGGATATCCACATTTTCTGTCAACTTGAACTGCCTTTTTCCTTCTTGATAAACCTGGTTCTCTTCATCTAAAAAGGGAACAAGAGACAAAAAGAAAAATGCTGTTATAAAGACAATTATTTCCTGAGTTGCCCTATGTGATATCATAACAACAAAAGAATATTGGCTAAAAACAAAAATCCACACCCAGTAATTGTTTTTCATTTTTTTTTTCAGTAGCAAAACGAATGGTTCCTGAGGAATAGTGTTTGGAATGACCGAGGTTAACATTGTTCTTAAGCCTTAAGCTAGTCTTGTATCTTGTCAAAGTGAATGGAATTCTCCTGGATTTTCTCAATAATAAACAATCTCTCAATAAAAAAAGAAAAAGAAGAAAAAAACCACCCTTTCTCTCTCTCTCTCTCTCTCTCTCTCTCTCTCTCTCTCTCTCTCTCTCTCTCTCTCTCTCTCTCTCTCTCTCTCTCTCTCTCTCTCTCTCTCTCTCTCTCTCTCTCTCTCTCTCTCTCTCTCTCTCTCTCTCTCTCTCTCTCTCTCTCTCTCTCTCTCTCTCTCTCTCTCTCTCTCTGTCTCTCTCTCTCTCTCACACACACACACATACAGCGCGCGACT